>JAOVYV010000021.1:8499116-8510514 GCA_025674545.1 Hassar affinis
TGCAAACTCCACACAGAAATTTCCCAGGTCGCCCCACCCGGGGATCGAACCCGAGTCCTTCTTGCTGTGAGGCGACAACGCTATCCACTGCACCACCATGCCGCCCACTGACATTTCTGTCAGGAGAATTGTATAGACTGACTGACTGTTCGTTTTGCTGAAAAAGCAGAAATGCACAGATTTTATGTGTATCCTATATAGTCACTGAATGGACTTAAAATTATAAATGCTGTAGAAAAACTGTAAATGCACCTCTGAAATAATAAACATAATAAACATAAGAAACATATACCTCTACATTTTAGTGGTGCACAGCAGCCCTGATGCACATGGAGTGAAGTATATTCAAAGCAGAAGAACTGTGCAAGTGTGGACATCAAGAGACAGAGAATGTTCCACAGTTTTGAGGAATCCACTCTAAATATCCTATCTCCTATGGAGCAGAGCCTAGACTGGGTATCAGAAGATCAGACACTATGTGCAGACAAGTATGAAAAATGGAGGCTAGAAATGTAGGTGGGGACCAGACAAATCAGGGTCTTAAAGTCCTTAATATGTCTTTTTGCACTTTTTTCTTTTTTTCGAAAAATAATGGAGAACCATGCTAAATTTTGAGTATGAAGGTCTGGTGTGGGCAAGAACCCAACTTACTGAGATCCTGTACTGGAGTTTGTAAAGAACAATGGTGTAATACCTGAGTTAATCATAATGCTAAACATCTGTGCTGGAAAAGGAAAGGAAGGGCTGCAGTCTGCTCTTGAGATAAAAAACCTCAACAAATGTTGGCTTCATAGAGTATGGCCTCAGATTTGTTAATGTTTAGGCTCAGATTGTTTGTACTCTTCCAGGTCTTTAGGTCTGTCAGGCAGACAACTAGTGCATGAGGAGGCAACCTGTGTGTAAATCTGAACACCACTAGAATAACACTGGCTCTCTAGACCATGTAGTCTGGTTACAGGTTATTGAAAAGTTAGAGTTGTGTCTTTAATAAATTGAGCATTGGGAAAGGCCACAAGTGAGGATCCAGACAAGTCTGACCTACACCCAGTTAAATCAAAAGACATTGCTGCCTTTCACAAAGAAAATACGCCGGAGTAGACAGCATCCATAAGTCCAACTAGGTGGCAAAGGAGTATGTTGTGGCATACTATTTCAAAAGAAGCAGTTCAGCAAATTTTTTTCAGGAAACCGGGATTAGCTACAACCAATAAATCGATTAAATCCTTATAAGAACAGTATCTCTATAATGGTCTTTAACTCTGAAACTTTTCAAACAGGGCGTTTGTGGCCAAGTGCTCTTTGGACTAAGCTGCTACCTCTGTCTTACATTGGTGGCTTGCCCAGAAAAGGCTGGGTGGAAATAGGCCTGTAATTACTGAGCTCCTCTGGGTCAAGCCCTGGCCTTTTAAGAACTGGACTGCAGCCAATTTCAAGTTGGTGGGAACAGAGCCAGAACTAAGACAGAAGCATTACTTAAGAGTGGGCATGAGGCATGTTTTAATTAGAAGCGTAGGCAAAGCATCCAGACAGAAAGTGGTAACTCTGGTTACCAACAGTGCAACAGAACTTTCTTTCAGAAGCACAGGCCTAAAAGTAGAGAAACGACCAGCAACAGTAGGAGTCCATTTTCACCATTTTATTTTCAGCCAAAAACCAAATGTGACGTTTTTGTCCTTTTTTGATTGAAAAATTTTCCAGGCTGCTGTTCTGGTGTATTTTGAGGGGACAGTTTCTTGCATAATCAGATGCAAAATTTGTGAAGTTTGAATTTAGTACTATAATTATACTAAATGTCACTAGACATCATGGCAGGGCAAGATCGTGAAGGGACGACTGAGTCATTAGATCACCCAATCACCCAAAAGAGTCTCAGGATTGTTCATTAATGCAGGAAATGTTCATTAATGCAGGAAAGCTAGTGGTTATGTTTCTTGGTACAAAAGAGCAAGAAAATCAAACAGTACAGCCTTACGACCAGACAAGGCAAAATCCATGCCACAAAGGTTAAAGCAAAATCACTCATTAAAGCAATGGAAATGTTTCAGGAAATCAGTAGTCAAAACATCAAATAACATTTACAAACCAACTTCACCAGGCCAGTATATCCCTATACAGAGGCCCAGATATCCTAACACTTTGAAGCTGGTCCCTAATGCCTTCCAGTCAGTTGGAAGATTTTGTACATGTGACTCATATATACTGTGTAGTTACAAGTACCAACAGTGTGGTGGTTCTTGCGTAATGTAGAGCTGTGTAACAGAGAACAGTAAAAAATAGCATGGCCAAAGTCCCACTATTTAATTAATAATTAACTACTAGAAGTGAACATGTATCTTTTCCACCCGGCATACTTTCCATTCATTCAACTGACTTTTCTGCTGGGAGAATTTTTCATTCAGTCTGACCATTTCATTTTGCCAAAAAAGCAGAAAAGTGCTGATTCCATGTGTATCCTCCCCTATGTATCGTCATAGCACAGACTTGAAATTCCTAAATGCTATGGATAAACCGTTTTCTTGCACATTCCATTATCTCTGGTATGCCATTAATCCTTAACAAAGTGAAGACTTTTTATTTAAATGCTAATTATCAAGATTAGGCTTGAGGTGACATGAAATAGAAGTAAAATAGACTGGCTGCAGGTCCCTGACGATTGGGCTGATAGACATTTTCTGATAAACAGAAATTGTTGGACATTTTCCACCCACCCTCAGCAGAGAGTGAAACCACAGGACCATTTTTACTATTAGTCATACCAACACCCACTGCTGAACTTCTTCTAGGTATGCTGATAAAATGGCCAATAAGTTGAAATGGTTCCAAACTGAGAGTCAAACTTTTAACATTACTGGTCTTGGGAATATTCTGAACTTTCAGATAAAAGGATCCTCATTGTTCAGATAACTTGGGGTTGGAAAATGAGGTCATGTCTGCTCTGATTCTGCTGAGACACAAGCAGCTGGCCAATTTATTTTTACGTCAGTGCATGTGTGCACAGTCACTTGGCCAAACAGACTAATTATTATTCCCAAAGGCAGCCACATGAATTCTTTCCATTGGCATTCACAGTTTAAAGCAACCTTAAATCCCTGACTTATTCATAAACTTCAGAGTTTGTTAAATACACAAGACAGTACGGATTCCTGAGAATTGAGTTTCGGTACAAAAAATGGAAAAACACATACTATTTTTTTCAGTCTAGATCCTCTTCCCTTATCAGCTTGTGCTCTAATAGAAAAATAATTACACAAAGCCTTTAGATCATTCTGGGCATTTAAATGATTATTGAGAGAACATGCCCTTTGTATTTTGTTACAATTAATATGAAAAGATATGGAAAAAATAGCATCATACTTTCTTTCTAGGCTGGAATTTCCATTTTGTCCATTTTTCATAGACCATGAAATGAACGGATCTCATGGGATAACTAACATTTTCCAGATGCTGTACTTGTACTTTCTTTTCAATGATTTTCTTACTCCTTCTTTTAAAAGCCTACAAGAACCACCTTAGAATGTATAATATAATAATAATATTTCATTCATTCATCTTCAGTAAGCACTTTATCCTCAGCGTCACAACACATCCAGAGCATATCCAGGGATACACCCTAGATGGGACCAGCATAGTCTAGTCCAGCGCAGGAATGTTCCATCTCCCTCTCAGACACAGACACACACCCACACACAAGCAGAAACGGAGAACGTGTGCAACGCCACACAGACAGTAACCTCAAGCTCAGGACTGAAATGGGGACCTAAAGTTGTGAGGCAAGAATTCTACATGGTACACTATCACAATGTTTCAGTAATCGTTTAATAATTTTGTTAAAAGATTAACATTTGAATCTACAACATTCAAGAAGGTCATGATCTTTAAGCAATGCTCCATTGCATACATCAAGGCACACTGCTTGGCTAGCCAGCAAAAGGCATCAAAGATAACAGAATTATTACCTGGCCCCCTTCCTCGCCTGACTTAAAACCCACTGGGAACTTCGGGTTCTTTCTCAGCGAGGGAAAACACTTCAGCTCTCTGAACAGTGTTTGGGATGTTATGGCTGCCTCAGCTAAAACTGATAGTGATCAGATCAGGAAACTGATAGATTCCACGAATGGAAGGCTCATGGTGGCTACTGAATACGAGGATGGCTGTATTAACTGTATTTTGAAGGGTCAAAATTGTTTTCTTTTATGTTACTTATCTGAGATAGAGGTTTGTCTGACATTGAAGTTTGCAAAATAAACAAGTGAAAAAATTTATTAGAATTTTAGTTGTGCATACTAAAAGTTGCCTGATAATTGTTCATGCTAATAATTTCCTCTGAAAAAGACAAATCTCATTTTATTCTTTACACTTAGGATCCACTGAGACTGTTCTATTTGTTCACCGATAAAATAAAGCTGAGAAATACCATTTATCTAATGATTGTGCACGCAGTGTATCTAAAAGCACTAATGGAGCAAACATTTAAATAGAGGGTTTCTGTGCATGCACTGTACGTGCGTGACTAACGGCCAGTACGCCTCTCCTGAAGAAAAAAAAAGCACTTCCTTTTCAATGTGCGTCATCAGCCTTTCCTCCACGCCTTACACTGTGGTATGCAATAACACAGCAACCACTTCAGCACTGCTTGCCAAATCTACACTTCATTCTCTAGTGCACATTTCCATGCAGTCACCCCTCAGTTAGAGTAAACCCACAGCAATCTGCATGAGTGCAGAAAACCATGCAAAGAGAAATGTGTTGTAGGCTCTTGATCATCAACAACAACAAAAATCGACCACAAGTATATTTATGCCATAGGACAAAGCAGTTACTGGAGCTGGATGAATGAATAAAAGCTTTAGACAAAAATATTACAGAAGCAAGCCATGCAGTGCGATACAGCTATGATGACACATTGAAGTTGTCTCTGGTGTACATAAGCATTTAAGCCAAAATGCTCCCAAATATTTAGATGATTATATATATAAATGCGAGACCCTGCTTCATCTTGATTGCGACAACACCAGATGTCTCACCGCCCACCAATTTCCATGCACTTAAAGGCATATTTGTGGACACACTTTTCAGTTATTTCTCTTTCCTAGATTTTATTTCAAAAAGAAAATGTCTTTGCTGTCATTCGTTAATCTCGTAACACAAACAACAGGCCACAGATGGAAGTCTAGCATCAGGAAAATTACAGATGTACCAACATTTTTAGAATACCTATTTAGAATTTAAAAAACCTATATGAACACCACTCTTCTGAAGAATCATCAGTCTTTTCTCATCACTAATAGGCAGCTACAATTAAAGCAAATTAAACACATCCGGTTTTTCAGGTCTTTATTACCAGTAATAAACATTTCCAAGAATACTTACCTTTAAACCAACAATGGCTGATTATTACCAGGCGAGAGAGCTGATGCTGAATTCGTTTCAAAAACACAGGCACACAGATTAAAGCCAGATTAAAGTATTTGGAGCACCTAGTCATGTAGGACTAGGTCAGTTTTAATAATTAGCTCACAATATCTCACATACATCACATTGCAGGCATGTGCACACTCAGGAGCCATTACCTTAGTAAGCAGACACCACTCTGCACTACCACTAATGTCTAAAGCATTTTACTGGATCATTTCATTTTCTGCTTGATTATCACTGTGTCACCCATTAAAATGTGACTTGGCCACTCAGTGAGCAGCTGCCAGTGTTTTGCCAGACTTTTGAATATAGAACCTACAGACAACAAATCACATACTGTAAATGGTCAAGGCAGTGATTATCAACAACCGATAACGATGTGATGTTAAGTCTCCACCAAATTTAAAAGAATTCTCTACAACATATCCAACAGATTGTACAAGAAGTTCAGTGATCCTGGGGTTCTGAAAGTACACAGTGGCCACTAAGTGTTCATTTAATAATGTCCCAAGTAGGCTTGTGATCATCCCTACATGATATTACACTGCCATGATATCCAGTGATGCACTGATATCCTACCTTTAACGACCTACTTCATGTTCACCAAATCTGAAAAACAAACACCATCACAACCAGCAGACATGGGAGACACCACTGGATAGCCAAGAAGACTAATAATGAGGTAGCCTTGAAAGGCAAATTTCTGGCTTTAGGCCTGGTCTATCTTGTCATTATCCAAGAACCACATATTTTCACAGAATATTTGACCAAGGTTGCAGACATCCACAGTGAACAAGTGAGGGCATCCCACTTACTCACAACTGACAGTTCTTAAACAAGGGATGTCAAACTTCTTTCAATGCAGAGACTGTATATAATTCAGAAATGCTCAATTAGAAATATTAATTGAAATATCAGAAATTGCACATATAAGTGAAGGGAGCCAATCATATTGGAACTTTTTAGACCCTGAAGCTAGCAGCCCAAAAAAAAGGGGGGTATAATAGATATCAGGCACTCCATGACCCAAGGGTAAAGCATCCGAGATTCCGACTTGGTGTGATAAAACTGCAAAACTGCAAAATTTTTAACTGCGAAAAAACAAATAAATACTTCAACAATACAAAGTTTTGATTTACCATATGTAGCCCCCTAATTAGCCAACCATAATAGTCCACTATTTACCTTTACTGCAAGGAAACCTTTGTTCTCTAGATTGATGAAAAGTTGATTATAGTATATGTAGCTGGTTGATGTACAAACTGGTGACAACTGAAGGTAAATCACCATAAACTGCCTTAACAAGTCAACTGATCAGCTGCAATTCGCCCAGAAAACTGTACTGGGGATAAACTCAACTCTTCCAAAAATGATTCCCTCTATTGTAGCTTTGATGATGGTGCTATAAGGAGCTGCAAGTTCAAAATCCAACTGCCATAAATGTGGTGACTGTGAAATTCAACACATGTTTTAAAATATTTTCATACTCATCAAAGCAATTCACTGAGCTCTCGTGCCCTGTGGATGTGGGCGGGTCATCCTGGAAAAGACTGCTCCAAACAGGATGGAAATGTTGCATCACAGGATTAAGGTCATCAGTCAGAATAACTTTGCATTGATTTGCCGTGACTCTTCCCTTCAAGGCCATGGTTTCCTTCAAGTGGAGATAAGAGACCTCCAGACTTTCATTTTTAGTTTTTCCTAGGCTACCAAATAAGTATTTGAAGTTAAATGAAAAAACATCATGTTCTGTTTTAATGAAGTAACTATTTTATCTTTGAGTGTTTACAGTTAAGTCACATATAATATAGAAAATTCACCACAGACAGTATCTCAAACTGCTGAATGTGTGGACTTTTGCCTCTTCTTCCCATGTGCACTTAGGTTTCCTCCAGGTTTTCCGGTTTCCACCTACTTCCCAAAAAAACGTCATTACTTGGACTGGCTAGATTATATTGCCCCTAGCTGTAAGTGTGAGAATTTGTCTGTAGGTGGTGCCCTGTACTAGACAGGCATCCCATCCAGGTTATATTCCCACCTCACATTTCCTGGCTGGAGACCGGATCCACAAAGCACACACTGAAGACGAATGAATGAATTAATTAATTAATGAATTAATGAATTAAAATTTATTCATATAGTCAGATGTCAACTAACAGATCAGACTAACAGACCCATATTACTAAAAAAAAGTTCATACCAAATCCTCAGGCTGCTTTTCTGCAAACTACTAAGACTTTTTTCTAACATAATGGTTACCCTTAAGGACGTTAGATGAAACACACGAGGTTTATGCATTCAGTAGTTTTTTCCATACACTGAAGCATGAACTCTCGGCAGTTGCCATGGTCACTTTCCTGTTTACTTCATAATGAAATGTGTCATAAGAGGACACGAGAGAGGAAAGGATCAGCTAAGGGGCGCTTTAACTGTAAAGTAGGTTTACTGGGCATTTTACTGGGCAGTTACTGGGCAGTTACTGGGCATTTGCGGCTGGGTGTGTGAAATCTCTGATCTTACAGTCCATCAGATAGTGAGCCCACAGTGGTGGTAGAGTCACGTCTTGGCACGAAGATCTTTAAGTCTCAGTCTTTTTTTCTGAGTCATTTCCAGAGTTTCGCACGTCGCTTTGTGCTGCTCTGGAGGATCACTCCATGCTTTAGTGGATTTTAGCGGGTAAAACGCACAACGTGACAAAAACTCGGCGAATACTGGATCCGTATACATTATAAAATATACATTTTACACTGTATTAAAACACGATGTTAGATATTTGATGCAACGTAACTTTCTTTCTTCGTTTCCCCCCCGGACAATATTTAGACCGTGACCGGGGCTGACCCACTCCGTGACACAGTTATGCAACGCGCGTGTTGAAATAATTTGGGTTAAAGTCGCGCTCCTAAGAGCGCACACTTTCCTCACTGCGATCTCACTGAATAATGTAATGCAAGCGATCACTGGAAGGCATAAGCCTTTTTTTTACTAGAAGAAACATGGGAAGACAATTGTGCCCTTACAAGGAGATTTTCCAGTCTACATCACACATCAGTGAAATGTCAGTGTTATACAAGCACCGGAGAAAACAGCAATAGCCAAATGAAAACAAAGCCTACCTGTCAACTCTTCTTTTGGAAGATTCTCAAGGCGAACCTCTTTGCAGAGGGTTTCTGGGTTCCTTACAGTGTTCCCGGCTTTCTCGGTTCTGCCTACTGTATCGCCTGACACACTGCACTCTCTTTCGTTCAGTGTTTCCTCACACTGTTGCCCTGAATATCCAGCGCCAGCGATGACCTCAATTCAAACTCCGCCAGCCATGTCTGTGTTCGACCAATCAGATTGACTCAGAAAATGACGTTGCCACTAAAAGTGGGCGGGCACAAAGGTGCTTAAGTGATTATTGGCTACAAGCGCCGTCAGTCTCTTTATATAAGGCAGGCCTAGGCCTCACGTGGAAACCCACGACTAGTGACGGAGTGTTGCTCGCGTGGGTGAGTCAGTAATGAGGAGCTGGGAGCGTGAATGGGGAGTCGGCGGGGGAAGAGAGCGGTTGGTCCAGAGAAGCCCAACACAACGTGTGTTATACAAACAGTTACACAATGTGTGTTAGCGTGTGTAAAGTCAATGTGGTCGCCTTACGCCGAAACCTCGTTACGAAAGAGTTTTCCCTTTTCCTGCAGCGGCATCCATGACTTATTTAATGGATATTAAGACATTGTAATAATAGCCTTGAATTTTACCCCTAATTCCTTTGAATTTTCTTCAGTTATTCCATTAGGTTTATATTACAACAGTGTATTAAATTATAACAGTGGTTCTCAAAGCGTGCGCCATTTTATTATTATTATTTTTTAATTACCTAATGTGTGATCACTATTAATTAGTGTTTTTAGACTGTGGATATGAAACGGCTACACGCCCCTTTTAAAAATAACACGCTTTTGTGACGTGAAAGATATTAAACACCGGCAGAACGGAGTTCCCTTTTATGGAACGTCAATGTGGCAGTGTTCAGAATCAACCAATCACATTCCAGCTCATGTTAAAGACTAATTAGCATACACCTGACAGTTAAAGGGACTGATTGCCCCAAATAAAGTACAGCTGTTTCCTAAGTTTCCTAACATCATCTTGGTAAGATGCAACCAGAAAAGCCATGCACAGAAAAGAGCTTACAAAGCAGACACAGGATCTCGTTGTTGAAAAATATTGATCAGGAGTGGGTTACAAAAACTGTTCAAGCATTGGCTATAACATGGAATGATATAAAGATAATAATCAACAAGTGGAGAAAATATGGCAGAACAGCAATGTTACTAAGAACTGGACATCCCTCTAAAATTAATGAGAAGACCAGGAGACAGCTGGACAGAGAGGCTGTCAAGAGACTTACAGCAACATTAAAATAATGTCTGGCAAGTACCAGTTGTTCCTGGCATGTGAGAACAAGTTCCTATGTGCTTCATATGTTTGGCACACAAACAAAAACACAGCACTTCACTAAAAGAACACCATCCACACAGTGAAACATGGTGGTGGCAGCATCATGCTTTGGGGCTGCTTTTCTTCAGCTGGAACTGGGGATTTTTATTGACTGATTGATTGATTGAATTTAAAAAATCAAATCTCCACAAAAAACATTCCCACAGACACTCTGGTCTGGTCAGGTCTGGGCTAAGCCTGTAGTGTGCTTTAGTCCTAGCAATGCCACTGAAGTGAGTGGCAGTTCTGTGGGTGGCCACATCTTGTTAAGTGTGGTCCAGCAGTTACTTATTTTCAGTCAAACCTACACTTATTTCTATAATATTTAGGACAAGGTTCCTTTGGAAGAATATTATATTGGTGCAGAATGAATAAAGACATGACTGTATTGGCCTGTTTTTGTCTTTCCTACACACTACAGTGAAGTAACATGGGATATGACCCATTAAGACTTCTACCATGTCCATCCCAGCTTTTTGCATAAATATGTAATTGCCATCAATTGTCCTGCACTTATTTGTGTTAATCACTTTATCAGTAAATTAGTTCTGCTGATTGCTGTTCAAAAATGTAAAACAGGGAGTCAGACAGCTCCACATGTAACATGTATTACTCTCTGGATTTAAGCAACCTGGAGTGCACTGCCATCTACTGTGTCTGCATATATCACTGTGGTCTGCCATTTAACTGTCTTAAAGAAACACTGTTAGAATCAGTTATTTACAGTTCTTCTGCAAGTCCTTACTTACACATTTATAAGTTTGTTAGTGAGGATGCAAATGTTTGCTGTCTGAAATCACAATCTCAGGGGTTCTTTAGAGATTTTACATTTTCTTTTGCAAAATGAATCTACCAACAGTGACTTACAAAAAGGATTGCGTGTCCCATTCGCACAAAGCATGCTGCACATTTACATAAATTTGTCATGATTCAAAATGATGAAAACTGCAAACTGCTCATAAAGAGATCAAGTCAGTCTGGAGTCCCCTACTCCCACACACATGCATGTTATGATTGGAAGCAGCAGCAGATGGTGCAAAGTGCTTCTAGGGCTTGCAAAATGACTCCACAACATTGAGTATTGAGTGGCAGAAGACCTTCTCAGAGAGCCTACACAGATGAACATAGCACGGATGTGATACACGTTTGTCGTCTTTTGCCCCGTATATTCACACATATTTATCATGTAGTACCAGTCAAAAGATTGAACACACCTCAAATTCAGTGGTTTTTCATTGTTTTAAAAATTTCTGCATTGTAGATTACTATTAAAGTGGCAGGGGTGGCTCAATGGTTAAGGTGTTGGGTTGCTGAATAGAAGGTTGGGGGTTCAAGCCCCAGCACCAACAAGTTGCCACTGTTGGGCTCTTGAGCAAGGCCCTTAACCCTTTGCTGTATAAATAAGATAAAATGTATGTCACTCTGTGCGCTCAGAGTTGCCGGCTGGGCACCGGCTCCCCCGTGACCCCGTAACTGGGAATAAGCGGTACAGATAATGACT
>JAOVYV010000021.1:8519710-8530497 GCA_025674545.1 Hassar affinis
AGCAAAAATCCCAGAACCACACGGGGGGACCTAGTGAATGACCTGCAGAAAGCTGGGACCAACATTACAAAGGCTACTGTCAGTAACACACTACGCTGCCAGGCACTCAGATCTTGCAGTGCCAGATGTGTCCCCCTGCTTAAGCCAGCACATATCCGGACATGTCTGAAGTTTGCTAGAGAGCATTTGGATGTTCCAGAAGAGTATTGGGAGAAAGTCATATGGTCAGATGAAACCAAAGTAGAACTGTTTGGTATAAACACAACTCGTCATGTTTGGAGGAGAGTAAATGCCGAGTTGCATCCAAAGAACACCATACCAACTGTGAAGCATGGGGGTGGCAACATCATGCTTTGGGGCTGTTTATCTGCAAAGGGACCAGGACAACTGGTCCATGTACATGAAAGAATTAATGGGGCCATGTATTGTTAGATTTTGAGTGAAAACCTCCTTCCATCAGCAAGGGCATTGAAGATGAAATGTGGCTGGGTCTTTCAGCATGACAATGATCCCAAGTACACTGCCAGGGCAACAAAGCAGTGGCTTCGTAAGAAGTATTTCAAGGTCCTGGAGTGGCCTAGGCAGTCTCCCGATCTGAACCCATAGAAAATCTTTGGAGGGAGTTGAAAGTCCGTGTTGCCCGCCAACAGCCCCAAAACATCACTGCTCTAGAGGAGATCTGCATGGAGGAATGGGCCAACATACCAGCAACGGTGTGTGTCAACCTTGTGAAGACTTACAGAAAACGTTTGACCTCTGTCATTGCCAACAAAGGATATATAACAAAGTATTGAGATGAAGTTTTGTTATGGGCCAAATACTTATTTTCCACCATTATTTGCAAATAAATTCTTTTAACATCAGACAATGTGACTTTCTGAATTTATTTCTCATTTTGTCTCTCACAAATGATGTCTATCCCTATGATGTCAATGACAGGCCTCTCTCATCTTTTTAAGTGGGAGAACTTGCACAATTGGTGACTGACTAAATACTTTTTCCCCCTACTGTATAATTATTCTTTCATCTGTAAAACTGACAGACCTTTGCAATCATGCTCAGTTCATTTCCAGATGGTGGACAGTAGAACAATGAAATAAAATGGCTCCATGGGTCTGGAAAAAACATGCATTGTGTGCATTATTTCTCTCTTTATAGAGGATTCAACTTTTGATGAAAAATAAATAGGCTTATAAAGTAAAATAAATTCTTCTCAAACTGTTTTACTTTTGATTTGAGGCAGCACAACTCCAGGATACTTCAAGCTTGATTCAGTCTTGAGATTTGATTTATGATTATGGGGAATTTCCTGTTTTCCCTGTATCCATGTAGATTCTTCTGGGTTTTTCTGTTTTCTTATATCATGTAAACATTGTGTCAATAAGTGGAATAGCTTTGCTAAAAAGCCCTTACATGTGAGTGGGTGTGCAAATAATTACATTATATTTATATTTATATTTAGACACCCTTATCCAGAGTAACTTACATTTATCTTATTTATACAACCGAGCAGTTGAGGGTTAAGGGCCTTGCTCATGGTCCCAACAGAGGCAGCTTGGTGGTGCTGGGGCTTGAGTCCCCGCCCTTCTAATCAGTAACCCTTAGCCCTTCTAAACAGTACTACCTTAACTATTGAGCCAGCACTGCCCCAGACTGTGTGAATGGTACCCCATTCATGGTGTGTACTATCCACAGCAATTCTTATTGCAAACTTTAAGCTATTCATGTGAGACCATCCTCAGCAGTAGCAAGTAATGCTCCAGTGAAGGAAACTAGAAGTAGAAGTAGAGCATCATGATGGGATAGTCAGTTCCGGAGGGTAGGCCCCCTCTCTCATCAGCCATCTAGAGCAGATCTAGAGAAAACACACCATATTAGGTATGCTCTTATGCTGTAGTCATTTATGTGGATGTTTATTTAAAAGTGATAACCACAAGGTCAAACAGGCATGAGTGTACCCTGGGACAGGCACCTTCAACAAATGTGAGTGAACACATGAGGTTGGGAGGGTTGTGGCTTGGTGGGCAACAGCATCCAAACATGCCAGTTTACCAAAACACTATGCCCATGAACACTGTGCCTTTACCTAAGACAAAGGTTTTAACAAAAGGACTGACTAAACAAATAGGTTTCAGCCTAGAATTAAACCCTGACACTATTTCTGAGTCCCAAACACTAAATGGAGTGTTTCTGAAAGCCATCTTAATCCTCCTAACCAATACTGTGGCATAGCTTGTGTTCAAGATCTTCAATGTTATATTCACAAGTCAAAAAATCAGTTTGAAAACTGTCTTCCTTACGTGTCTGCCCATCTACTATGAACAAAACATTTTATCTAGTGCTCAGCTGGTATAGTTCATAAAGGCCATGGTGACTCCTACAGTTTTGGAAAGACTGAAAGAGGACTTCAGCTAGATCTGCAGAGATCAAGAAGTAGAGACAAATAAGAATAATATAAGAATTTTGCATCAGCCAAAATGTTTCTGAATTTTTCTGCAAGTAGAAAATAAACCAGAGGTCAGTTTGAGCAAGCAGACCTCATGCATCTACTGATGTCTCCATATAGCATGCCTGATCTGTTTCTTGTAGAACACGCAGAACTGCTGGTAAAGTCAAGTACTCCAAACCCAAAAGGTGTCACTCAATCTCTCAAGTTCTCTGGAAACATCTGGCTACATTTCTCTTTGATCACACAACTACTCCCATTCATACAGTAAGTGCACTAATAGGTTGCTCTTGGATTCCAGTCCATGTCTTTTCAGCCATAGTGAAAAAGTACTATGTAGGGATGTAACAATGCATCGCAAGACAGTTAAAAATCGATGCAAATATGCCACGATTGAAATGGTTTGAGATGTAACATCAGAGGGCACTGGTGTGAGGTGTGGAGGTGTGGCAGCATTTTGGCTTCCTCAAGACAGACAATGAAAAAGGTGAGACTATAACAGACAAAACAAAAACAGTGTGCAAATACTGCAAGAGGATCCTGAACTAAGGCAAGGTCTTAGTTTATTTGTTTGGTATTTAAGCAGGGAATTCTTTACTTTGATAATGAAAAGATTAGCAAAATACAGTATTTTGAAGTTTTGTTGTAGATAAATAATAAAATGAAACTTTGTCAGTCATAATTTGAAAACTAAAACTATTGTGAGAAAATCGTATTGTATTATATCGTGAATCGTACTGCATAGTGAGTAGAGTGTATCATTACATCCCTAGAACTATGCCCTAGTTAGAATATCAGTGCACCAGAAATATTTGAACCTCGCCCTTGCTTTTATCAGGTAAAATGCTCAAAGTTTCACTTTTACCTCTTTCATGATTGAGTACCACTATATCTCTACTAATCATGAAAATATTACATTTTCGACTATTTGGTATTTCCCTGCTGCATTTTTTTTTTCAGAACATTTGGATCATGTTTGACAATTAATTCTAATAATCCACAAAGTTTCCTTATGTTATTACTCATTTGTTTCAATATAGCTTCCTTATAAAAGCTTTTTGTTGCAGTATAACACAAAATTTCAGCTAGAGTTTAAATTGGAATCCCAGTTGTCTGTGATGTTTTTTTGTGCTCAGCTTGAGAGTTTTTTCCCCAGCTTTTTCAACTCTTTCCATGCCAGCATTGCTCATTTATGACATTCTGACCTACTATGAATGGCAAAACTACTAAAATGTATACAGGTGTAACAGAAGACAATGATCAGTTTTTGAATATTCTGCCCATGGATGTTTTGAGATGCGAGTATTTTTCTGTGGGCTTCTCAGAAATATTTAAACTGGCTATTAAACATCACCCTAATTCTACAAGTAAATATTTAGATTGCATATGTGGTCTGGCACTTGAATGGTTCATGACTTAGCTGTGTTGTCTTTGCTGTCTCTAGGGCACTTTTCTCTTTGTTTCTGGAAACAAAACAAGGCGTTTCCTTCTGTAGAGGTGCTGCTCACTGGGTGTTTTGTTTTTTGTTGAAACACTAAATACCAGGAGTTCAGTAGAAACAGAAATACCTCTATAATCAGAAATCTTCCTTCTAGCTGCATGTGGTACTTCTGTCTTATCAGAAATCAGTAGAATCCAGTGTCTAAAGTCTTTATACATTCCTCAACTTTATTAAGCTTGTGTCTCTCATCTGGTTTTGCTGAGGCATACAGCTGTGTGTCATCAGCATAACAGTGGAAGCTGATACCATGTTTACAAATTATTGTACCCAGAAGTAGCATACAAAGAAAAGCATATAAAGAAAAGAGCAATGGGCCTAAAACAGAACCTTGTGGTACACCAAACTTGAACTTAGTATACTTAGAGAACTCACCATTAACATCTACAAACTAATAACGGTCAGTCAAAAAAGCTGAACCAGGAGAGGGCTGTTCCATCATCTCCAACAACATTTTCTAAAATATTAAGGAGAATAGTATGATGAGTGATGTCAAAAGTTGCACGTCAAATAACACAAGCATGGATACACAACCCTGATCGGAGGCCAGTAGTAGGTCATTTACCACTTTGGTAAATCATTTCATGAATGTTACTCCTATGTAGGTATGAGCATAACTGCTGTGCTACAACCTTTTCTAAGATCTTGTAGATAAACAGGATGTTTGATATCGGCCTATAGTTAGACCACTGACCGGGGTCAAGGTCAGGTTTTTTTAATCTGCTTGTATTTAGGTACATAGCCAATGCTAAGTGAAGAATTCATTATTTTTAAGAAGTTCAATTGTTTCTGTTTGAAAATACTTGTAGGTAAAGCATCTAGTACACAAGATTTTGAAGAGGACATTTGTGAAATTAGTTCAGTCTCTTGAAGGGGACTAAAACTTTCAAATTGCTGATCTGATATGGTTATATACACTGTCATCTACATGGTTTGTTATCAGATTGTCTGGCTTTAAGTCCGTATGAATTTCTGGCCTAATATTTTTTATTTTGTTATTGAAGAAATTCATAAAGTCGGCACTACATAGCGATGGTGTGCATGCTTCTGTGGTGGCCTTGTTTCTAGTTGATTTTGCTAGTGGAGAAATATGTCCAGCTTGCAGCATCAACAGCTTTTCTATAGCTCAAGAGGCTCTCCTTCCAATGTGTTTGAAATACTTCCAGTTTAGTTTGGCGTCATTTATGATCTAGTCTGTGAAAAGTCTATTTTAAGGCACGTGTGTGATCGTTATGCCAGGGTGCTAGTTTTTTCTCTCTAATTATTTTGCTTTTAAGAGGAGCTACAATATCCACAATCAGGAGCTACAATCCAATCAGACTTGATAATTCTGGTATACAACTAGCTAAAGCTGCTGGTGGCCCTAAAACCCTGGCTAATTTTGCGTGCCGCAAGATATGGTCTTCTGTAACCACAGCTCTTTCAGGTTTCTCAGTGGGTGCTTCACTGAAGGAAGCAAACCTGTTGGACATGCTAACTCTGCCTAAGGCATCCAGACTTTCCCCTACAGAAACTATGCTATTCTCACACTCTCTATTCCTCACTAAAGTCTAGATGTGCACCTCTAATGCTGAAATCTTCCATCAGAAAGCAAACTAATATATATTTATCACAGATAAATTTATTGCTAATGATAAACAAAGAATAACTGAACATCCTGCACTCCACACCCTGAACAAGCAGAATATTTGCCATGATAAATTTTATCATACCTTTGTGCCTTGTTATAGGCAGATTCAACGTGGATTGCATCTGTTTGCTGTCTATAGACAACTAACAAGGGATACTAGCAACAAAAAAGAGTTGCTGTAGAAAAAAGTGGAAAAATATAACAAAAAAATAATACAACTCAGAAACAGTTAAGTTCAAAGATGCCGACACAGACAACTCCTGGCAAGCGATTTGAAAACAGAAACACCAGTACACCACAGAACAGGTATTATTTGGGTGGTGGATCAGCACTGCAATAATGCTGATGTGGTGGTGGTGTGTTAGTGTGTGTTGTGCTGTTGTATTATGACTTATACAAGTCTCTGACTTTACATCTACAAAATAGACCAACAACGTAGGTGTGTCTAATAGCATGGACAGTGAGTGGGCACAGCGTTTCAAAACTTCAGCATCACTTCAGCTGTGGTTCAAACCATACCATCACAACACACACTAAAACACCACAAACACATCAGTGTCACTGCAGTATACTTGTTCTGTGGGGGTCCTGACCACTGAAGAACAGGGTAAAAGGGGGCTAACAAAGTATGTAGAGAAACAGATGGACTACAGTCCAAAGTGCACCTGTATGGTCAGTGGAGCTGATAAAATGGACAGAGTGTAGATACAAGAAGGTGATTTTAATGTTTTGGCTGATCAACATAAGTTTGTAGCACATACTATTTGCTTATTATTCAACTGTCATTTTAATTAAGAAGAAGAAATTAAGATTAAGAATAATAATTCCCTAATTTAAGAAGCAAGAATATATTTTCTGTAGCATATACATACTTCAATAAATTACAATATACATACATTAAACCATATACTTAAATATACTGATGTAAATGTGCATATAGATATACATTAGTAATCATTTTATGATATATTACAGTATGTTGGGGTTGTATAATTTTAGTTAGTACTCATTATTACAAAACCGCAGTCCTAATTTTCTCACAATGTTGGAAACCCTTTCTTCACTGCTTGATACTTCATGTACATGAGTAACAATTCTTTAGCAACATCCATACCTGGAAGGACATAATCCTTATAAAAACCCTGAGAAAGTTCATCCTTTTCTTTTTTTAGCTGCTCAATCTGAAGCTTCATCAGCTGGGCTTGCTCTTCAAACCCTTTCTGTGCAAGTTCCTTCTGTTCAGTGAGTTTGCTCTTCAGTGCCATGTCCAGCTCTTCCTGCTGCTGAAACTTCTCCTCCTCAAACTTCCCCTTCAGCTGCTGTATCTGTTGCTGATGGTTCTCTTTTACCTCCTCCATCAGTCGCTCCACTTCCACCTTTTTCTCCTGTTCTACTTTAAACTGATGCTCTAACAGAGCTGCTTGTTCTTTCTCCTCTGTGCATCATCACCAAGGGGCAAAGGAGAAAGAGGGAGAAAGCCAGAGGAAAGACAAGTATAGAAAAGGATCATTTCTCAACTTACAGTATTCCTCTTAAGTACTGGAAATATTAAGTCAGTATAACAGTTATATTTAAATATTTTCATTAGAAAATGTGGAGAAAATGTACGACTACTGTGAGAGTAATGATTTTGAAGAATCTAACCAGTTACAGTCAATCAGTCAGTCAGTCAGTCAGTCAGTTCACCATGTTAAGATCATGTTAAGTAGCTGAGATTCATTCCTATAACATTCACCCTATATCTAATATATCACACAACATATCCGTGTATGATTACGCCTAACTTACCTTGAATCTTTTTCTCACTTTCAGTCAGTTGTTCATCAGTCTGGAGAATTAATTTTGCCTCCACATGTTTACCACTCAGAAACCTTTTCAACATTTCTTCAGCCTTCAGACAGAAAACACACACACACAGACATACGCCTGTTTTAGTGAGGAACTGGATCCTTTTGTTATATTGAAGTATATTTTCTTTTAGCTAGCACTGTTGTGTGTGCTTGGAGCACTGATGGTCAAGTGCCTACAGAATAGCTTAACTATTTAAGTTTGTGTTTCTTACCTGGATTCCTTTGTTGGGCTCGCTGTGGTACTTTGTAATGACATTTTCTTTGTGGTTGCAATAGAGCTTATATCCACCAGGCTTTGCAAAATCTCCATTCTGTACACATTCATCCATCTCCCTGGACAGATCAGACAGAATCTGCTGGCACTTCTGTTCTGATGCCTCCATGTTCTGAGCAGACAGTTCAGCATAGTGCTTATCTAATGCCTCCTGAAAATAAAGTAGTTACATGTACATTCAGAAATGAACTGACAGAAAACACATTGAGCACTGTATTGGGACCTGTATACCTAGATAATCATGGAATTATATAAGTAGCTAATCACATGGCAGCAATTCAACACATCAATTATACAGATAGGGGTTGGCAGCTTTGGTGGGATGTTCAGAAAGGGCTGAGTATTGATGTAACTGCTGATCTCCTGGGATTTTCATATAAAATGGTCTCTAGAGTTTACTCAGAAAAAAAACATCAATAGAGGTACAGTTCTCTGTGTGGACATGCCTTGCTGGTAGAAGTCACTTAAAAGGGACAGTTGAAGATTAGAAAAAAATCAGTTCTGGATTAAGGCAAACACAGGATTGACCCTGATGAGCATCTATTTGAGTGTGTGCCCAAAACTCACCATCAGTTTCTTGCAGTATTCTCCTCCTTTATCTTTAAAGGAGCACTTCATAAACTCAGTGGTGGCCATGTTGCTAATGTTCTTGTGCTCAGCAGAAATTGCACTCCAGCTGACAGGAAACAAACTCTTCACCTGCATTAAGATTTGAATTAGGATTATGCTGTGTGTGTGTGTGTGTGTGTGTGTGTGTGTGTGTGTGTGTGTGTGTGTGTTACCTGTTCCATCGCACTCTGGTACACCTTAAGCCCCTCCTCCATGGCTGCCTGGTTTTCTATCCTTGCCATGGCAACAACAGCATTCTCCAGACAAGGGACTTTCCCACTAGAGATCGTCTCAACATACGACTGCACTAGGTGACCAAACACTGTCAACACACATACACATACAGTTACAGCACAGAAACAAACTGGTTTATGTATTAAAATGTACTGAATGTTTATACAGATGAATAATATTAAGGCAGAAATAATGTAGTACTCACTCCTCCCTGTGACTGTGTGTCCTCCTTTAACTGTTTTTACTTTGCTTGCAGTAAAGATGTAGTCACAGAAGTCCTGAGTGACATTCAGAAAATCTGGCCATAATTCACTTTCATCCAGGCTCTCGAGCCGAACCATTTTATCCTGGGAGGCAGGAAACGGGAAAACAAAGCACTTGCGGGTTGGAAAATAGTTTCGAATACACTGCCTTGGAAGATTGTAGCTGGTGTCCTTCTTACTGAAACCTGCAGTGCAGTAAAAACACTTGTTCTATTCATGTGAATAGGTAATTAAATAAGATTGTAGTCCAGCTTTTTCGCATCCAAAGTAAAGGTTACATTTACAGAACAATGCAGTTTGCATTTAAAATGCAGTACAATGGGCTAAAAGAAATCTGTGTGATATTGCAATTAAAGTGCAACTGAATAGCATGAGTCATAACATTAAAACTACAGACAGGTGAAGTAAATAACATTCTTTGATCTATTTTACAATGTCATCTGTCAAGGAGTGGGTTATATGGGCATCAAGTGAACAGTCTGTTCTAAAAGTTGATGTGCTGGAATCAGGAAAAATGGGCAAGTGTGAGGTCCTGAGCAACGTTTTTCTATCAGAGCATCACAAAAACATGATACAGTGGTTTGTACCTACAACAGTGGTCCAAGGAAGGGCAAACAGTGAAACAGTGATAGGGTTAGGGGTACCCAAGGCTCATTGATATGCATGTGAAATGACCCTTGCATCACTACAAGTCTGTCTGGTCCACTATTGTACAAACTGCAAAAATATTTCACTCTGGCTGTGATCGAAATATGTCAGAACATACACTGCAGCAAACGTACTACATATGGGGCTGCAAAGCCATGGTGACCACCACTGAAAGTGGCCTCAATGGGCATGTGTGCATCAGTGAAACATCAGAAATGAAGCAATTGAAGAAAGTGGCCTAATCCAATGAATCACATTTCTTTTACATCATGTGGATGGTCGGATGCATGTGTTTCGCTTACCAGGATGCACTTTGGGAAGATGGTAAGCTGGCAGAGGCACTGGGAAACTTTTGGCTAGTGTTATTCTCTACACCTGTCAGTGGTTTTAATGTTATGGCTGATCAGTATATATATTCTATTTACAGTTAGCTACTAGAAAGTGTGGATCTTGCACACCTTTCTTGGATCTCTGTCAAAAAAATCATTTATACCTTTCCTCAGCTGCAGTGCAAAATCCAGGTACTCATCCTCAGTCACTCTACCCTTTTTCTCAATCACCAGTTCCAGTGAAAAATCACGCACCGTCCAAACAAAGTTAGGAAAAAACTGCACAAACTGAGAGTCTTCTTCCCCCTCCTCTTCTTCAACCATCTCTGTGGATGCAGGTGATTTGATCTTAATCTGCTCTGCAAGCTCAGTGACATAGCTGCAGCATGATAAGGAATCATGACTAAATGAGAAATATCTGTTTTTTTTAGTAGCGACTAAATAAATATTTCAATATAATGTTGTTGTGCTTTATTGGGAAGGATACTGTAGTTTTTCCACTGCTGTGTTGTCGATGGTTCCACGGCTGTTGTAGACAAGCATGCTGCTGAGAAGCACAGCCAGACAGAAGATCCAGGAATCATTTTTAGAGTCTCCCTAAAACAACACAAATATTATACACTGCAGTTATGTTTATTCAGAAGTAAATTATAGAATATTATATGCCTATATCTACGTATGTCTATGCAGATCACTGAGGCTTATATACTTCGAAGGGCTACAAGTATACATGTGACTTTAGATATTACTACCATCTAATATTTCTGATTTATTGACAGGAAAGGCAAATGTTTGTGAAATATGATTTTAATGACTTTTAATTTAGCTCTTTTGTATGTCTCATATAAATGTTTTCCTTGCCACCCTAAGCAAATCAATGTTTTATTATACAATACCAATGAAGTTGGGACGTTGTGTGAAACATAAACATAAAAACAGAATATGATGATTTGCAAATCCTTTTCAACCCATATTCAATTGAATACACTACAAAGACAAGATATTT
>JAOVYV010000021.1:8762841-8779624 GCA_025674545.1 Hassar affinis
TATAAACAGTATTTTTTTTCTTTTTTTTCTTTTGTCTGAATATCAAAGGAAATGGGGGAAAATTAAAAAGAAAAAAGAATGGCTGGTGAGGGAATGACTGTATCTTGAGGATCTTCACCAACGTTAAATGTAACTATAAATGAATAAAACTGTGTTCTTTAATTAATAAAATACCTAATCATTGGTATCACACCACCCCGTTAATTTCTGATAACAGCACATACCACTGCCATTTGTTAATTGTGTAACACACAGTGGAATGCTCGATGTAACAGAGTTAAAGATTGGCTTGCATTATTTTGATAAAAGTTGTCTTTTTTATCTTCTATGATTGCTGGCTCTATCAAACCACCTGCAGAAACACTTGTCTAGATGTGTGAGACTGATTACAATACACAGCTCACTGTGCATATAACATAAATTGTACATATTGAACCTGATATCAGTATTAAAAAGGCCAATGCTGGGAGAATGATGTGCACATCTACAGTCTGACATACATCACGAAATATGTATAAAAATATATAACTTAATATGCATAGCTTAAAAGGCCATGGGAGATGTTTGTTATGTGCATCATGTGTAGGATAAGGAACCATGTTTGGTAGTGCCCCTCATCAAAGACATTGCTAAACATTTCCAAATATGCACACATATGTGTCATGCTGGAGCTGAGAAAAGTGAAGAGATTCAAGTTTCATTAGGATATACTCCTTATTAGTGGTGATGGCAAATTTAGATTATGTACTCAATTAACAAACAGAGATAACACTATGTTGTCATCTCTTGTGTATGTGTGTGTGTGTGTGTGTGAGAGAGAGAGAGAGAGAGAGAGAGAGATAGAGAGAGAGAGAGAGATTATGAGCATCATGAGTGAATTGTTCTGAATGGATTCAGCCTGAGCTGTATCAGCGATGAACAACATTATGTCTTGTCACTACACACAACACTTTTGTAAGAGTGAGTGAAGTTGAGCCTTTCTTGATGGCACAGCATGAGAATTTTTGACCTTGTGAGATTGTGCTGCGAGAATGAGATTGCTACAAAATGAAAAGTGGAATCTATAGCAACACCAAGCAACAGCACCATCAACACGAACTACACTAAACAATCAACAACATGGATAACACCCAACAACACTGTCAAACAACAATACCACCAAGAACCAACACCACCATCTCAGCATACATCACTAACACCCCCAACACCACTAAACACCACTGTCAACAAGAGAAACAAACAAAAAAACATAACAAAAACAATGACAACACCAGTAGGACCACCACTAGCAGCGACAAGAGTCGGTGCTGATAGCGAATACCTGTGTACTGAAAAGCACTTCCTGTGAGCAGCAGCGCGCTTGGAACTAGCACCATGGACAGCACCACCCCAACACCAACAGTAGCATCAACTCCACTACCACCAGCACCAATAATAATAATAATAATAATAATAATAATAATAATAATAATAATAATAAGCCTGAATAAAGCGGTTATCATACATTATTCAACTATTTTAGTCTGATTTGAAGTGTCAGTTTTCTTTAAGGAGAACGCGGTGCTCTAAAATGTGCGTGGGGGAGAGAGAGAGAGAGAGAGAGAGGGAGAAAAAGAGAGAGAGAGGAGAGAGGGGGAGAAAGAGAGGAGAGACAGAGAAAGAGGGATCAAGAGAGAGAGTGAGCGAGAGAGAGAGAGTGAGCGAGAGAGAGAGGGGGAGCAAGAGAGAGAGAGAGAGAGAGAGAGAGAGAGAGAGAGAGCGAGCTAGAGAGAGAGAGAGAGAGAGAGAGAGAGAGAGAGAGAGAGAGAGAGAGAGCGAGCCAGAGAGAGAGAGAGAGAGAGAGAGAGGTCGAGCTCCCGCCCCCTAAAAGGAGCATCACCACAAGCTGCTGCTTTCCTAGTCAAATCTGAATTCTCTAAATTCTCATAATTGACTCTGCTGGAATTAAGGAGAGAGAGAGAGAGAGAGGAAGAAGAAGAAGAAGAAAAAGAAGACGTTAC
This sequence comes from Hassar affinis, assembly GCA_025674545.1. Lineage (NCBI taxonomy): Eukaryota > Metazoa > Chordata > Actinopteri > Siluriformes > Doradidae > Hassar > Hassar affinis. Next base: position 8,764,842 of record JAOVYV010000021.1, read on the forward strand.
CTTTCACGATTAGCTAGCGCGCACTGGCCGCTTCGGGACGCCACGCGGGCTCCTCCAAAACGCGGCTCTTCTGAACAAGCTTAAACAGAGCAGTTCTCCCAGTCCGGTATATATCAGCAGTGCTGGGATTTCTGGTTTGGGGGAGATCTGGCACAGTGAAACTGCCTGCTGCAGACACAAGAGCGGCGGCGGGATTTAAGGATGACGGCCACCAAAGAGCAGCAGATCCAGAGAGCCAGTGCGCAGCAGGACGAGGTAACGGGAGTGTGAGAGAGAAAAGCACTACCTGCTTCTTACTGTCATGTTTAGACACAGCGCAAAATGGGGCTTTCAGAGTGCTTTTGCTCAGCGCGCTGAGTGCGCTTAGACAGTCACGCGAGGTAGGAAAGTCACGCCTGGCTTTTGACGCTCTTCCTCAAAAGCACAGATGCACTAAATGTAATCTCTGATGCAGAAAAAAAGATCAGCGGCGCCAATAAGTCGCTGCAGTTGCCGAGAGATGTGCAGAGAGGCGAACGGAGCGGTGGTGCTACATTCAGCTCGCTCTCCCACTGTTAGCTTTGGCTTTGCGCGCTATTGTAAAAGCAATTACGGGACACGGTTAAGCTCCGGCGGCGCAGATGTCACTATCAAAACAATTAGCGGCCCTCAAAACGCGTTCCAGGCACCACGCTTTCGGAATGCTAATCCCCGACGATTTCTAGCCTGGGGCTCCGGGGTGAACGTGTCGGACTGAAGTGCCGACAGCACGCTTCTGAAGGTAGCTTAGTAAACTGAGCGGTGGCCTGACGCGAATCTGCACCAGAAGTCTAACCTGGCGCAAGCTTTCTGGCGTGCGCTAACTTATAAAAAATAAACTTCAGCTGCATGTTGCCATCTATCCCATGCGAGAGCAAAGTATGAAGCTCACATTTTCAGCCTCTCATCACTGAGTCTGAGCGTTCACACTAGTGGAGGAGCTCAGCAAGGGAATAACATCACCTGCCTATTCGCTAGAGGGCCTTTGGACGTGACTCAAATCGCAAGTGTAACAGTGTTAGGGCTTTTCGGGATCCTCAGGACGCAGTGGGGCTGAATAATTGATGTTGCGCCGTTGTAAATGTTTCACCCTACATGATTATAACGTTGTGCTCACTGTCGCACCTCGCATCCGGTCTCTCCGTGCCGCAGGACTTAGATCAGGACTCTAATAAATGTTTGATAGAGGCATCGCGGCATTCCGGGACACCGCGGGCTCCTTAAACACAGAGCCATTCTTAAACATAGAGCTCATTTACAAAATAGAACCCAGTTTAACAGATCCCATCTTAAACATAAAGCTCGTTCTAAACATAGAACCCATTTTTAAACAGATCCCATCTTAACCTGGAGTTCGTTTTAAACATAGAACCCAGTTTAACAGATCCCATCTTAAACATAAAGCTCATTTTAAACATAGAAACCATTTTTAAACAGATGCCATATTAACCCAGAGCTCAATTTAAACATAGAAACTATTTTTAAACAGATCCCATCTTAAATATAAAGCTCGTTCTAAACATAGAACCCATTTTAAAACAGATCCCATATTAACCTGGGGCTCATTTTAAACATAGAACCCATTTTAACAGATCCCATCTTAAACATAAAGCTTGTTTTAAACATAGAACCCATTTTAAAACAGATCCCATATTAACCAGGGGCTCATTTTAAACATAGAACCCATTTTAACAGATCCCATCTTAAACATAAAGCTCATTTTAAACATAGAACCCAGTTTAACAGATCCCATCTTAAACATAAAGCTCATTTTAAACATAGAACCCATTTTAAAACAGATCCCATATTAACCTGGGGCTCATTTTAAACATAGAACCCATTTTAACAGACCCCATCTTAAACATAAAGCTCATTTTAAACATAGAACCCAGTTTAACAGATCCCATCTAAAACATAAAGCTCATTTTAAACATAGAACCCATTTAAAAAGATCCCATCTTAAACATAAAGCTCATTTTAAACATAGAACCCATTTAAAAAGATCCCATCTTAAACATAAAGCTCATTTTAAACATAGAACCCATTTTAGAATAGAACCCTCCTTAAACATATAGCTTGTTTTAAACATAGAACCCATTTTAACAGATCCCATATTAAACATAAAGCTCAATTTAAACATAGAACCCATTTACACTGATCCCATCTTAAACATAAAGCTCAATTTAAACATAGAACCCATTTAAACATAGAACCCTTCTTATACATGAACCGCATTTTAAAAATAGAACCCATTTTTAACAGATCCAAAAGGAAACCATTTAAACAAATCCCACCTCAACCACAGAGCAATTTTTAAACATAGAGCCCATTTTAACATAGATCCCATATTAATCATAGAGCTCATTTTAAACAGGAAGCACATTTAAACAAACTCCACCTTAAGTACAGAGTAAAACGGAACATAGAACCCACTTTAAACAGATCTTATCTTAAATGTCGCTTGTTTTAAACATGTAACAGACCCCATGTTAAACACAGAACTCATTTTAAACATATACACTTTTTAATCAGATTCCATCCTAACCATAGAGCTCATCTTAAACATAGCTTCAAACAGATCTCTTCCTTAACTTAAACCTCATTTTAATCAGATTCCATCCTAACCATAGAGCTCATCTTAAACATAGCTTCGAACAGATCTCTTCCTTCACTTAAACCTTGTTTTAAACAGATTCCATCTTAACCCACCCTAAACAGATCCCATCTTAAATAGATCCATTTTAAACATAGAGCTCATTATAAACATAAAACCCACCCTAAACAGATCCGATCGTAAACAGATCCGATCGTAAACAGATCCATTTTAAACATAGAGCTCATTATAAACATAAAACCCACCCTAAACAGATCCGATCGTAAACAGATCCGATCGTAAACAGATCCATTTTAAACATAGAGCTCATTATAAACATAAAACCCACCCTAAACAGATCCCATCTTAAACACAGAGCTAAATAAATCTATTATGTTTAAAGAACTAAGCCATAAATCTGAATATATAGTATATTGTGATTGTTTTGTTAATGTTATTATGTACCACACTTTTTAAACAAAATAATGTGGGAATGAATCCTATGCTAAGATAAATGGTGCTAGCTCATTTGAATGAGTAGGTGGACTTGGCTTTAATGTCCAGTTGCCAATTTAGTGTATAATCACTACCATTTTCCCTTTGTTTGGAGGTTATTTATTTCTCCTCACCTCCCTCTCTCTCTCTCTCTCTCTCTCTCTCTCTCTCTCTCTCGCTTTCTCTGTCTCTGTCTCTGTCTCTCTCACTCTCTCTCTCTATGGTATTGTAGCTATGTGCACATTCTCCATAAATTTTACAATTTACTTCCACGAACTAACAAATGGCCAAGAATTTAAATGGCTCAGTATCCACCAGTCAGATGTTATTAAGCGAAAGGGAAACAGAGCAGACTGCAGTGTGCTTTCTAAAATTTAATAGCCATTGTTCCTGTATGCACAACATGAGTAGATCTATGTAGCCTACATAGACTTGGGCTCATTATGGGACAGCTTCTGATTTCTGTTTGCAGACCCAAAAAAAGGCATGATTTTTAAAAACATTTCATACCTGATGAGCTTACAGTAGAGTGTACTAAGCAAAACATGAATAGATTTACAGTAATGGTACTCTGAATGACATACACCCTGTCATTGTGTTATAATATTAAACAAGGTTAAAGTAAAGTCATAATAATGCTACAGAATGCTCTAATAATTCTTCACTGTCACTGCCCCATAATCCTGCAGTGCTTGGCCTCAACACCTATGAGACTTTCCTCACCTTGTTCAAAACAAAACTCAAGACACACATTTACTCAGCATGTTCTTTCCCACACACACAAGCCTAACACTGTCTTTACTCCCTGCTTTCTCTCCTCCCCCACACAAGCCTACTACTTTCATAACCTTCCACCTAACTATCTTTAGATATCTCTTGCATTTTATTGCAACATTTGTGTTGGATTCTCTTTGTTTCTTTATTTGTATATTAATTGCATTTGTCTTTATATTATTATTGAATGTAAACTCTGTTGGGTCAATGCTTGACCTCACTATTTCTCTTATGGCTGAAAGAGCAAGTCCCCACAGCTCTGGAATTTAGTGGAAAGCCTTCCCAGAAGAGTGGAGGTTGTTACATAACATTTTATGCACTTAAAATGCTCTTATCAAAAGATACAAAGTAGCATCTTCGTTGTGATTGTGAAATGTCCTGTGAGTTTTGGTACACCTACATACACAGCAAAAAGACCAGTGTTGAATTAACACCTACAGTGTTTATACACAGGCATAACATTATGACCACCTCCTTTATTCTACATTCATTGTCCATTTTCTCAGTTCTACTTACCATATAGATGCACTTTGCAGTTCTACAATTACAGACTATTGTTCATCTGCTTCTCTACATACTTTGTTAGTCCCCTTTACTCTGTTCTCTAATGGTCAGGACCCCCACAGGACCAGCACAGATCAGGTACTATTTGGGTGGTGGATCATTCCCAGCCCTGCAGTGACACTGATGTGGTGATGTTATGTTAGTGTGTTGTACTGAATCAGACACTGCAGTACTGCTGGAGTTTTTAAACACCTCTTTGTCACTGTTGGGCTGAAAATAGTCCACCAATCAAAAATGTCCAGTCACCAGCATGCTGTAGGCAGCATCCTGTGAGCACTGATGAAGGAGTAGAGGATGACTAACACAAACTATGCAACAACAGATGAGCTACTGTCTCTGACCTTACATCTACAGGGTTGAGCAGTGTGGTGGATGTATCTCACAGAGTGCACAGTAAGTGAACACAGAGTTGAAAAACTCCAGCAGGTCTGCTGTGTCTGATCCACTCACACCAGCACAACACACACTAACACACCACCACATCAGTGTCACTGCAGTGCTGAGAATGATCCACCACCCAAATAGTACCTGATCTGTGCTGGTCCTGTGGGAGTACACATGCATACACAGGCTTTCTTCTCCAGTGTGTGCTGTACAAACATTTAAATAGCCATGCATGAGGTGGGCCACGTTGTCATTGTTTTCACAGTTTTCCATTTTGCATGTTCACACAGCGATATAATGGCTGCGATTTCAAGTCTTTCCACTCTGGAAACCGATTTTAAAAGCAGAAATAAATCTGATTTTGTTTTCACCATTTGTGGTTGGATGGAACCTAATTTTTTACCACATTTACACTTGTATTTGTTTTAGAAATGCAGTACAGGTGTAAGATCGTTCCATCATTTTTTTCCACTCTACTTGATCTGCTGTTAATAAAAAAGATTTTATTTGTTTGAGCTATGTTTTACCAAACCAGAATGTGCTTTAGAAATTGTTTGTCGTATTGCTTTGCTGTTTAAGCATGTATACACAAGATCATTAAAAAAAATACAGGATGCTGATTATGTGCTCTGTTGCTAGGAACAAAAACACAGTTGTGGTTTTCTCATTTGCACGGTTGCTGTTCTGTTGAAGTTGTATGTGTGTGTCGTAGGTGCTGGATGTGAACGAGCAAGCCTGCAGGCTCTTCGAGTACACACGCAAGGAGCTGATCGGGCGACCGCTGACCTTCCTCCTGAAGATCAGTCAGATGGCTGAGGATGTCTTGGGAGAAGAAAGCCTAGACTCTACAGGCAACATAATCACCATTTCGGCAAAAGTGGTATGAACCCTTGGGCTGTTTAGGTGGAAGAAAATCATTATCGGATTTAAAAAATCTTCATGTACAATAACAATATTACATTTATGAAATTTTATTCATCTTCAGTAACCACACACACACACACACACACACACTGCAGACTCATTCACACCTAGGGCAATTAAACATAGCCAGTATACCTACTGGCAGACAGGAGGAAATTAGAAACCCACATGAACATGAGGAGAATGTGTGTAAATCCGCACAGACAGTGATACGAGTCTCAGGATTGAACCGACAGCCTGGAGCTGTGAGGTGGCAGCGCTAAGTACTGTGAGAGGTAAAGGCCAGGCAGAGGCACCTGAGCGATGACTCTCTAAAAGCTCACAGAGTCACAGATCAAACTCCTAATAGGTTTTTTTCCTCTCTGCCTAGTTTGTCTGTAATGATGTTTGTTTATATGTTGATGTGTATGTATTTGTGATTTTTGTCCATTTACCTTTTATGTGTAATTTCCCTATCATGATGGTGTTTCCTTTCCAACATGGAAACGTATACCCCATTTTATTTTGCAGGTAAATGCAGTGAATAAACAAGGCTCTGCGTTCCCCGTGTCTGTGTGGCCACGCTCACATAATCACAAATCCTGCGTACTGCTTTTGGAGAGAGTGGAGAGGATATCTGCCCACTTCTCCTTCTCTAAAGAGGTCAGATTTATTCCGTAGTTTGTACTGTTTGGAATGATTGACATATCACATTATTGGGTCAACTCTACCACAGGGCTTTAGCGTATAACTTAGGCACTTCAGGATTAGAAGCTGTTAAATTGAGGCTTTTACATGCCGTTGTATTGACTTTTTATACACTGCTGCGCAATAAGAAAAATACTGTCTGCTGATATGTAGTGAGTTTAGGATGTCTTGTATTGACAGACTTTCAGGTTTGCTAGCAAAACAGTAGTGACACATTTTTTAAACAAACTTGCTTTAGGGTGGGATTCTCAGCTGTGACTCCACGTTCGCTCATCTCCATGGTTACTGTAATGCAGAGGAGTTGATGGGGCTTCCGGTCACATCTCTGATGCCAGCGCTTCATGTTCCACTGCAGTGTCGGACGATTCCAAAGGTCTGGAGTGCACTCTGATTTATAGCTGCTTGGGTAAAAACGTGTGTGTGTACTCATTTTACTATCTTTGTGAGGACCAAAAGTCCCCAGAAGGATAGGAATAGCTGATATTTTTGGTCTTGTGAACATTTTGCTGCATTTGCATTTTTTGTTGTAGTTTAACAAAACCAAAGGAGGCAGAAAGTTTCCTTTTCATTACTGAGGTTAGGGTTTGGGTTAGGCATAGCATTAATTGTCCTCACAATTATAGCAAGACAAGTGTGTGTTTGTGTGAGAGAGAGAGAGAGAGCGCACCCTAATCAATATTATACTTTGTAGTACTTTATTGCACAGCCTAATGTTTAATATTTTGATGCTGTCATTAGAATGGACTAAACGTGAAGCAGCCTTTATAAAGAGCTTTTAGATCACCCATGATCTCCGAGTCAACAGATAAAGAGCTTTTAAAGAGTGTGACGTTCTTTTACTGTGATTCTATTGAGATGATGATTCTGAGCATGCATGAGCAAATTTCCACTTTTGCAATAATTAACAATGGAGCATGAATGTGAATGTGTGTGTGTGGTGTACCTAAAATAAATGGCTTAATGTGTGTCCTGCTGTAGATGCTGCGTGTACAGAGGGTGTGTGTGCAGGGCAGGAGTAGCACAGAACTGCGTGTGTGTGTGCGACTTCGTGCCGCTGTATCCTGTGTGAGGCCCTCAGCCCAGATTGGCAAATCCCCCTGTGCTGAAACCAGTGAAAATTCACAGGCAGAAGTCGGCAATGCAGGAGCAGGTCTGTGTTTATGCTTTGATTCATTATTTCCACAGGTTAAGCTGACCGTGGACTAAACTACATGGTTCATTTCTTTAATTGTCCGTCAGTTTTTCAACTGCAGTACAGAGTCCGTGCATAGCTTTGTGTTTCTCACACTGTATCACACCTAACAGACACCAGATAACAATAAACTACATCATATGAGCAGTGACCATGCTGCTATGACTGGGTAGACTGGGTATGACTGTCTAACTTAATGCACCAGATGTGGCTGAAATAAAGGGTTCTGCATTTCTGTTGCAAATGGTCTTCATTCCATGTTCTGCTGCTCTCCAGTTGCTAAAGCTGATGCTGCTGAAGCCAAGTGCTCGCCCCTCCCAGATGTGGTTTATTCTGGGTCACTCTGGACTTTTGTTCCCTCCAGCAGCCTTCTGACACTCCACCCCAATGGCACCATTAACAGCATCAACAGCATCTACTGTCCGCTGCTGATGGGATACAGCATGATTGAGCTTCTGGGCAAGGTACTGCTCTAATATGCCTACTGTGGCTTTCAAAGAAAAAACCTACCAGTTCTAACTTATGGTTTACAAAAGGGATGGATTAAATGAAAGTGGAATAATTATTCCTTAGTGAAGTCATTTTGCTTAATTAGCAGCACTTCTTAAGTGTGAATTATCTGTAAGTGGATTGGTCGTGTCTTAAAAGTTATCTGTAATGTGTGTTTGTATTTCTGTGCTTGTGTAGAACATCACCTTCTTGATACCAGCCTTCTACGAGATGATGTATGCCTTTGACAGAAGCCCCAGTCCAGTATCTTATCAGGAAGGTGATTCAGCATCCAGTTCTTCTAATAACCAGACAGGTACATGTGCTTTCTCTGAGAAATCTGGTGTGACCTGACAAAACTAGTGCAATATTTATTTAAATTGAAGCATTCCTTAAGTCCATTTTACAGCAGTAACACAAGTTATACTGGTGCATGCACACTAAGCACTTTTTTGGGCTCAGGTTCTGTTTTTATGGTGTCTACCCTGAAGTACCAGAAAAACTGGTATAGTAAGTTAATACTTGGTACATCACCCATGGAATTTTGGAGGGAACATTGCACAGTCCTCGTGCTGATGTTTGTTGAGGCTCCAGCATTTAATTCTGATGTTACTTGAGGCAGTGTTGCACACCTGTCACCAGCCGACGCTCGTCACATGCATCCAGAGTCTTTTTACGGACACACTGATGTCATAAGCTTGAGGTTTTGTCGGAATTCTTGTCACGGTACCCCTTTGGAATGCTTATACGTGAAAATCCAAACTTTGCTTCTACATCCAAAATGCTATGACCCACATCACAAGCTCCAACTATTAAACCGCTTTGGGATTACTTGCCATTTTCATGGCGGATACAGCTCTAGAATCTTCCATAGATGTCTATTGTTTTATACACTTACTGACACATGCAATAATCTATATAGTTGGCATGTCTATGTATTTTGGATGGGCTTCAATACCAGATTTTTTGGTACTTCAGTGTATATTTCAGGCTGTAACTATACTGGTATGGGCTCTAGAGCATTATTAAATATGTAGAAAAATAGCCCATCTGCAATTTTTAGTTTCTTTGCCATCAGTCAGTAAGAATAGCAGACATCCAGCTAAGATTGCAGTTTTTGCGTTTAAACCCTTTGGTCTTCCTGCCTTTAAAAAGTATAGGTTAAGGGGTGTGCATGCTTGTGCAACCAGGTTATTGTAGGTTGTTCACTTGAATTGTGTTGCTTCCTTTATCACATTAAAGGTGGGGAAAGATATGGCATGACTTCTTACCTTGCGGTTTTAAAGGTGATCTATCCCTTTTCCACAAGTTAAGAGTTTCCTGGGGTTTTAATTAAATGTCTGACTTGCTGTGTTCATCTCACCCTGTCTAAACAGTCATGTATCGACTCTAGTCCTACTAAAAATGAGGTTAGCTCTTAAGAAATTAGGTCAGGAACCAAATAGAGGGATTGTGCCCATAATGATCATTTAATGATTGCATTTATACTTTCTGGAAATCAGCCAGCTCATGCCTTTGATTGGGGTTGGACTGATGGGTAGGAAGGAAGTATTCATTGCCATTACAGTTTACCTTTCAAGCAACAAAAGTTGTTCCTCTTGAGTTCGAATTCAAAAGACTGTTGTGATAACTGAAGTTGTGCAGAAATTGGAGGGTGATGGACATCATACACAATAGCATTAGTCTACCTGACTGTCATCTGTATTTTTGCTTAACTGCATCATAACTTGCTATCGAATTTAAAGATAAATGTCACTAAATAACAGGAAATAAATGTCACTTTGTTACTTATTAATGTAAGGGCAGGATTAGATGTTCAAGCTGAGTAAAAATTAACATTAGAATTTCTATGCTTCACCTAGACCCATGCAGAGAAGGTGGAGGTGGTGTTTTACACCCATCTGCTTATGCTGCCTCAGCAAAGGACAATCATCAAGACACATGTAGTGAGTGCTTTTCTTTCTGTGTATTTTCTGTTTTCTCCATTTTATTGCCATGGCGATGAACTTGGGTACAGTTCTTCCATATTTACTGGAAGAGGCACAGTGTATGTGTTATCTTGCCCTAATTTTACCTTCCAATATACAGTGCTGAGAAAAGGCTGCAGAACTCCATTTCCACGTAAAAGTATAAACCTCAGGTGCTGGTATTGAGTTTGTTTCATGCCATTATTTTCCCCAGGTCAGAGACTTGATATATTCAGTCACGTTTTGGGGTGAAGTTATGTATTTGCCCATGTATTTGTTTATTTTTAAGATATGGTCAACCTGTAGTACATTTTGTTTACAATATTAAACCTCTGTTCACGTGTTTTTACTTTAATTAGTTTTATACAGATTTAGTAATGAATTCATGTCATACTGCACTGAAATGAGCCGTCATAGCACTTGGGATCAAGCATATATGCTTTATTATTTGATTTATTATTTTGAAAATAGCAGTCACAAAGTTTTAGTTGGTCTTGTTGGTCATGAATCCCCCACCCTCAGCCCCTGAAAGAACCCTTGGTTCTAAGCCAGTGTTGGAAACATGAACTGGTTCAAGATTAAGCACTGGCTCCAAACCAGCCCTGGAACTGCCTCCATGGAAAAGGGTTAACAGTTCTCAGCAGATTGGTCCTGGTTCTGACAGGGAACCCTGGTGGTCACCTGATTTTCATAGAATTACAATTACATATGTAACTAGCGTTCTATTTCATGACTCCTGAATCCCAGGGGCAGAGACTATTATTCCTTGTGCCAATGAAAGTGGCAGAATGCATGTCTGGACATGTCTGTCAGTGGTATGGGTGCAGCTTATATTTGTTAATGTGAGCTAAGGCACATATCGCAGAGCTTGAGTGCGGTATAGCAGATGGTTAAAAACCTCTTTTAATGCTTTCAGTGTAGGTGTAGTCTATGCACTGTGACACTTTTCTGGCTGACACCATGCAATGGTCTACACATGACTGTGTATAATGGAACCCAGCTACCTTGGTGCCCAACACCAAGAAGCATGCCCTTGCACACAGCAGAATGCAATTTATTAACCCTGGTGATGAGGAATGATGGTGGAAAAAAAAAAAATAAATTTATGCTGATGTGATATCCAAGTTGACTGTTTAGTATGTTAGTATAAAGTGGACCAAATCTAATGTTTTTGTGCTTTGTATTTTATGTTAAGGTCCTAAGACTGTCCTGGCCAAAGATAGTATGTTGTTTCCAGCCCTGAAGAGGAACGGAGGTGCTGCAAAGGGGAGGCAAGCTTTCACTGCAGTCAGGGCCAAGCAAGAGCATCAGACCCCTTCTGCCCTTACTGTTCCTGCAATCTCCCCCATGCCTGCAAACAGGTGCAACAGGGTGTAAAGAAGTGGGAGTGTGGGACTGTTTCTGACACTCAGGGCATTTTTTTTTTTTTTTATTGATCAGAAATGCATACAGTAATTACGAGTGTCCCAGTGGTTGTTGTATGATAATGATTTATTCCCTACAGTTTGGAGGATACCACAGAGCTATGCAAGGAGGCAGCTGCAGTAGTAGCCCAATGTGACGAGTCTGATCCTGCCGAGTCCACCACAGCTCTACTGCAAACCTTTGCGTTGCTCGAGTCCCAGGATCGCTTAACATGTCTCCAGAACTCCAGCTTTGAGGTGATCTCCCTTGGCAGTCGCTCATCCTCAGGCTTCTGTGAAAAGTGGGCAGGTCCTGAGAAACCAGATGACACACAACAGGAAGCAGAAGCAGCCAATTCGAACAGCTGCTTCCTCGACCTGGATGCTAACGGTGAGGCAATCGCACTTGCCATCGGAGAGCTGGAGCTAAGTGAGTGCGACACGGCCGAGCTCCTGCGCACACCATCGCCTTGCATTGTGGAGGCCGAGTCTGACACCGAGCCCCCTGACCTCCCAAAAGACAAACCTCCTGAACAGGAATGTCAGTGTGTCAGTCCCTCACCGAAAGAATCATCACTTTTAGAGGGAAATCCAGAGCAGTGTACTCCATTCTCAGAGCTTTGTAAAAGTGGGATGCTGTTATCAAATGGCAGACTAACAACCTCCACCCCAAAGAGGCCCCTGTCCACCCCTGCTGCACGGCTCTCCCCACTCGCTCTGATGCAGGAGGGCAGGCTTCGAGCCAACTGCTACCACCGAGATGGAACGCCTATTGGTATAGGACTATATTTTTGTCCAATTTAAAGCTTTATAATGAATTAATGTTTTTGTTTGATTTTGGCCCCTGCAGCACAAAATATATTTTTTTATATGTTAATGGAACAAAAATGAGATTATATTTAATATTTCTCTTGTATATTTTCTGCTGTCACAGGGAATCTACTGATCATAACAAGGCTTTTCTTTGCTCATATTAAACTATAACAGTAGTAGCTACACACATGGACAAAATTGTTGATACCCTTCTGTTAAAAAAAGAAAAACCCACAATGATTACTGAACTTGAAACTAACTTTTGAATTAATGTTCAGCAGAATAAAAAAAAAAACTAATGAAATTGGCCTAGACAAAAATGATGGTACCCCTAGAAAAGATTGGAAATAATTTGACCGTAGGGACGTGTTAAACTAAGGAGTGTCCTGTAATTAGTAACACGGGTGTCCTCAAACTTGTAATCAGTCAGTCCGCCTATATAAAGGGTGAAAAGTAGTCACTGCTGTTTGGTGTCATGGTGTGTACCACACTGAACACAGACCACAGAAAGCTAAGGAGAGAGTTGTCTCAGGAGATTAGAAAGAAAACCAGACAAACATGTTAAAGGTAAAGGCTATAAGACCATCTCCAAGCAGCTTGATGTGCCTGTTACTACAGTTGCACATATTACTAAGAAGTTTAAGGTCTACCAGACTGTAGCCAAGCTCCCTGGACGGATGGATATGGATAATGGATAATACGAATAGTAACCAAAGAGCCCAGAACAACTTCCAAAGAGATTAGAGGTGAACTCCAAGGTCAAGGTACATCAGTGTCGGATCGCACCATCCATCACTGGCTTGGCCAAAGTGGACAAAATGCATATTGACAATCCACAAAACTTCTGGGAGAATGTCCTTTGGACAGATGATTCAAAACTGGAGCTTTTTGGCAAGTCACATCAGCTCTATGTTCACAGATCCAAAAATGAAGCATTCAAAGAAAAGAACATTGTACCTACTGCACCTCCCTAATGGAGGAGACTCGGTTATGTTTTGGGGCTGCTTTGCTGCATCTGGCACAGGGTATCTTGAATCTGCAGGAAATCTCAAGACTAGCAAGGCATTCTGGAGTGAAATGTGTTGCCCAGTGTCAGAAAGCTTGGTCTCAGTCGCAGGTCACGGTTTCTCTAACAGGACAATGACCCAAAACACAAAGCTGAGCAAAGCATTGGACTATACTATTAGACTGTCATTTTTGTCCAGGCTAGTTGGATTGGTTTTTATTATTATTAGTCTGTTGAACCACAATTAAAAAGCAATGTCTGATATTCATTAGTTTTTCAGTAAATGTTTTTATTATAACTTTTGTTAGTTTCAAGTTATTAAAGAAATCATTGTAGGATTTTCTTTCTTTAACAGAAGGGTACCACCAATTTGTCCATGTGGGTAATTGGCAGTGGATGAGGGTCTGATCTCTGGCTGCATGCTTGTGTTTTTGTCCTACAGAGGTGCAGTGTGACATGCGCAGAGCTGCTCTCTCTAGTGGCGGTGCTTTGTTCTGTGTATGGCTGAGTGGGAGTCATCTTTTCCTCCACCAGCAGGAGACGCTACAGAGCACACAGAACTCCACTGCAGAGTCTTCCGTTGAGGACGGCTTAGCCTCCAGCCTGCCACAGGTGAGGCCAAAGGATATCATTAAAAGCAATGGTTCAGCTGTTTACCTTCATTTTCTGTAACTGTATGTGGTCCTTGATATCAGCAAAAACACATTTATCCAAAAAGCTATTCCCTTATTTTTGCCTTTTTTTCTCTTTTGTTTTTATTCAGGTGATGAGTGAAGCAGACCATAGTAAGGGTCTGAACTCCTCCATGAGCCGGGATCTGTCTGGAGCATGTGAAGGATTATTTGTGAAAGACTACCTTCCGTTGCAACCTATAGGGAAGGGAGCCTTTGGGGTTGTCTGGCTTGCCTCGCAGCGTCGCAACAAAAAGGAGGTTAGTGGAATGAATGGCTGAGAAGCTTAAATGCGTTATTGATGTCCATGTTCTGCCCATGTTCTCTAACTACCTTCCCTTTCCTTGATCTCAACCTCTTTTTTTTCCTCTTTCTCCTCACAGGTGGTGGTGAAGTTTATCAGGAAGAGCAGGGTGGTGGAGGAGTGTTGGGTGGAAGACCCTGAGCTGGGTAAAGTCACTCAGGAAGTGTCCATACTCGCCCGCTTGAGCCACCCCAACATCGTCAAGGTACGCACAATTTTATTTCTTTTGACGATCACCCAGAGTTTTCAGTACTTTTCTTTTGGATGTATAAGATTTCCAGGAATACATCTATAATGGTGATGATCGATTCACACTGGATAAGTGGTCTCTGTCTAAATTATAAACATGATGTCTTCATGTTGCATGGATGGTTGAAATTAAAAAAAAAAATGTATGCATGTGACCTTACACTTACACTTAAAGGCACACAAAAGCCCGCTTGACCTTTGCAAATGCTCATCTGGACAAAGAAGAAGACTTCTGGTCTTCTGTTTTATG
>JAOVYV010000021.1:8853699-8864230 GCA_025674545.1 Hassar affinis
TAAATGATTATATATATATATATATATATATATATATATTATTATTAATATAATATAATAGTGTAGCATAATACATTCTTCATATTTCTTTTCTTTTCATATCACTTTAATGTATTATTCTTATTCCGTTCATTTCTGTCAGCTCTCTTTACCTTGCTATACATACTCATCTCTTTTGTAAAAATATGCAGCGTAAAACCATCTTACATGTTTAGTCCTGAGAATTATTCATCCTACACACTGCAAACACTGCCCACCTTCACTCCAACAGCCAGAATAGGTTTGCCAGTTTAAAGCCACATCACTCTGACTCTGCCCTCAAGGCAGCAAGTTGAGTTGGAGTGATATACCTGTATGTGTATAGCTCTTGTGAGGTCTGTAGAATGTGTGTTTTTTTTTATTCACACTGGCTCCTTCTTTTGGCTTTGTTTTTCTAGAGAAAATATATTTGGTTAGTGTATATTAAAGCATAGAGTATACTTTCTGTGGCACTCTGGTATTTCTTCTCCATTAAATGCCACTTTGAGCCTATTCTGTTGCCTATTACTATTGCTTTCTCTCTTTCTTCTTTTCTCTCTCACCCCCTCTCTCTGTCTCTCGCTGGCTGTAATTACAGTACAGATTGATTTGCTCCTCTATCCAAAGGCAACATGATAGCCAGTTCTGGCTCTTTGTGTGGGAAGGGCACATGAACATCATAGTGCTAGATGAGCCGTTTCCTGTAATGGCCCTCTCAGTTGCCATAGTGATGGGGCATAATAGAGAGTAGAGAATCTGTGGAGGCAAAAAGATCAAACTGTATGTGTCATGTTTTTTAGGCATAGATCCTTTAAAAAGATTCTGAATAACTGCAGCTTTCTAAATAAAACAAAAATGCTGATTTCATTAAGAACAACAGAGATTGTTTCAGTAATAAGCATATTTATGTCTTGTACAGTAGTGCAGTCTGGTTCTAAAGCTGCATCTAGTGCTCAGAGTGGAGTTTCTCCTTCTACCACAACACCTCTAGCTCAAGGTGAGGCACATATATGTACAGTACTCTGTTGATAGACATATAGTTAATGTATATAGAATCACAATGTGCTTTATCTGTGTCTATAAGTCTGTACTAATGCTTTTTAATGTTCTTTTTTTTATGTAGTGAAGACAGAACCTGGATTGTCCAGCTCCTGCACTACCCCAGTAACGCCCACGTCTACCCCTTTACCCGCAGCATCGACCCCCCTCCCCACAGCCACTTCTGCTACTGTGAAAGTGGAACAAGGCACAGAGATCACTACACATGAACTCGTTAAGTAAGGACAGTCACAGAATTGCCACAACACATGAAAAAGTAAATTAACAAAACCCACAAGCCCACACAAGATTACATGCATGGACCCACAGGAATCCACAATTCACTTATTAGACAAAA
This sequence comes from Hassar affinis, assembly GCA_025674545.1. Lineage (NCBI taxonomy): Eukaryota > Metazoa > Chordata > Actinopteri > Siluriformes > Doradidae > Hassar > Hassar affinis. The sequence goes on from JAOVYV010000021.1 coordinate 8,855,114, forward strand.
TCACTAACGTGCACACATACTAATATAATGGTGGTTATAGTGAGCAGTTAAACTTCCTCAATGAGAATTCACATCTTTCTTTCATATGGTTCATGCACTCACTGAGAAAAATCCAAATTATATTGCTTTATCCCACTTTGCCCCACTTCCTGAGCCAGACTTAAGGGACAAAAGCAGAAATAAGGCAGACCCTGTACTGGGTGCACCATTTTCAAATATAATTTGGTTGTTGCATCTCATTTGAGGACTCAGTGGTACCACCGTTATCAAAACATTGTGTTCATCGAACCCTCAAGCAAAGCATTCACCAATCAGCTGCTCAGTTGTATGTATGTATGAATTGTGCATGCACAAAGGTATTTGCAGCTATGGAGCAGTGCAGTGAACATTCAGAGAACCTGTCACACTTCAGTTCAGCAAGTACTGGGCATTGAGACACGTGCTTCTTTTCCCAGGGTCTACACATTGCTAGGAAGCTAGGATGCATTTCATGGCATATTGTGCTCATTTTTCACAGCCACTCTCACTGATGGTGCTCTGTACACCCAGGTTGACCACCCTCCTGCTTTCTATTAATGATGCTGGTTAAACAAAGAACTCTCTCATCCACAGAGCGGTTCCCTCAGTCTAGTGCTATTTGCAATTACATCTGTTTACTCACCTACTTGGAGTAAATGTTGATTGCTTTTGTTTATTACCTCATAACACAACTGTTACTGCTTCTCTCTCTCTCTCTCTCTCTCAGTACGGAACATATTGAAACCATGTTGCAGCTTTTGACAGCTGCAGTGAAGAAATTTCCTTTGATTGTCTCAGAGAAAAGTGAGCCACTACTCTCGCCTTGCTTTTATTTAAATATATTATCAAATATTGACCCAACGAGCAAATATTGTCTGTGAGATTCTGGTTGTGGTTTTTCTTCACCTGTCCAATTTAATTTTACTTATGATTAATGCTGTGTGCGCGCATGTGCTTAGCTGAAGATTCCCACCCATTCTGTGCTACCTCTGTGGAGCAGTACTATTCCTGGAACATTGGAAAACGCAGAGCAGCAGAGGTATTTTTTGTGTGTGTGTGTGTGTGAGAGAGAGAGAGGATTTTATCTCAGCTTCTGAGACATGACATTGCACTTTAAGCTTTCAAGTCAGCATAATGTCAAATCTATGCCCACTCTTGCCTTCTCCTCCGTGTGTGTGTGTGTAGCTCCAGAGGGCAGTAGCAGTGAAGCGTCTGGTTCAGGATATTTTAGACCAGAACCCACGACTGCAGGCCCTCAGCCCCCCTAAAACCAGGGAAGTGGTGCAGTGGTGCCGCCTCCGTGGTTATACACCCCCTGACCCTGAACCCCAGCGCATAGAGGAGGAGTCCATAGAAGACATTCTTACCCAGATTGACAGTGAGCCAGGTGTGTGTGTGTGTGTTTCTGCATGTTTAATTTGATATTTAGAACACAGAGTTATGATGCCTGATTTTATGTGATTGATAAAGATGCTGATAATGTTATCAGTAATTGTGCTCATTATGCTTTTTCAATCAAATTGAAACCCTTCATGAGATCTCAGTTTGCACCTACTAGCTGTGATGGCTAAATACAACGCAATGGTTGTAGTGTGAAGATATAATCTGATATCCTGGAATGGCCCTTTTAGCCCTTGTTGCACTTTTGTTTTCCATTTTTATTTAAAGAAGGTGTAGTTTCACAGTGATATGTTAGGTGGCACAGTGCTCTCACTGAGAACATCTGGGCTTGACCAGTCTCCTCAGTGAAGAAACTCATTAAATCTGATTATGATGGTTATTTTGCAAAGGGCAATGCTTAATTGCAATGCAGTTGTTGTTCTGCTAAATGGAGAGCATTATCCTGACCTTTGTTCATTAACTAATTGCAGAGGCTTTTTGAATGCTGTGTAGTTGTGCAGCTCAGTGCCTGTGCATGTCTGTAAATCCGTTTCTGCACGGACACGGATTAATTTGTAGGGATTTATAAAGATGATGCTGATCCTCAAAAAAACATTTCCCCTATTTCACTTAAATCGTTTTATTTTCACCACGTGTCTGTACACATGTCTCTCTTCTTGTGTTCATGACAGTTTTGTGTCTGTGTGTATCTGTGATGGAACCCAAAGGCTTTCTAAATGTATTGAGCCCTGCATGTTTAATCTTTCTGCTGAAATTATTGTAAATATAAAAAGTATGAATATTAAAAGATTACCAGCTCTCTAACCGGTTACTAACTGGCTGGTCAGTTCAGCTTAAACTGGCTATAAAAATAAAATTACAGGCTGTGGTTATAACATTAAGTTTGAGCACACTGAAAACACTGTCTTGATCATTGTAACACTCTGCATTGTCAGTATAACAACTTTGTGCATTGAAGTAAAATAATCCCAATTACAAAATAACAGCTAGTATAATAAACACTGTGTATTGTTAAAATTTGTGTGTGTGTGTGTGTGTGTGTGTGTGTGTAGAGTGTCCATCTACTCTGACGGATGGGGAGGAACTGTGTCAGCGTCTTGAGCAGTTGCAGAGAATTCTAAAGACTGAGCCAGAAGAGGCAGATACTGAGCCTGTCGACATCATTGCTGTCAATGAGGTCTGCAGAAGCAAGGTCAAGGTCAAGCAAGAGCAGGAGGATGCAGAGGAGGAGCCCAAATATTTCCTGGGGTTATGTCCCTCCTCCCAGTTCATCAGAGACACAGCAGAGCAGGTGATTATTTTTCAAACAATCACTAGACCAGTCTTTTCTGTTGTTACTACATCTACAGGAGACTTAATTTATCTCTGTTAATAATCTAGCCCCTTCTCTCTCTCTCTCTCTCAGATTGGTGTGAGTTTCCAGCCAGTTGAATTGCAGAGGAATGTCTTTGCTCCAGTAGTGGAAGCCATGATTCTCAAGGTACATATTTTTGGCATAGTGGCCTTCGCTGTGACTCCATTTTTGTCTTTTGTGTTATGTTGAGTGTGTCTGTAATATGTCAGTGTATTTCACTTGTCATTCTCACAGTCACTATTTTTAAACATCTCTTTCTGCAAGGCATGTTAACATTTTGTGAATTTATTATAATGTAATTTAAGATTTTATTAAAACTTGATACAAAAATACAAATTTAATAAAATATTTAACTGTTTTTAGGATATTTTATTTTATCTAATGTATGTATCTAATGAGACAGATACAGTTACACTGAGCAAGGTTCTAAATATATTCAGCACAGATAACAGTGGAAAAAATGAAGATGATGCATGTTTGGTGTACTTGTCACAATGTACTACTGGACTACCATTAGGCAAGATGTGACCCTGACTTGCCTTCATGCTGATTTGTCAGGGTTTTTTTATTTGTTTGTTTGTTTCTTGTTTGAATTGGGTGTAAAAGAAAACGTAGTTGTATTTAATTTCTACTGACTGCAAGAGGCGATGATTTAAGCACCTAGATTTCCATCATATCTGTGTGCACATTGAGTGTTTATATGCCCTTTACTACAGTATTAAAGGCATGTCCACCCAGGAAATGACATCTGAAATCTCATGTCAGTAAGCAGGTTTCAGGGGTGTGTAGGAATTGCTGGTAGTCTTGTTGTCCAAAGTGGTTTGGAGCTATGCACACTTGTCCTCCAGAGACTGTGTCGAGCCTTTCTCAACTCACTTGTTATGAGTTTGTTCTTCGAATTGTGTTATCTGTCAACAAATAGGTCAATTTTCCTTTCCTATCTATGCCATTTATCAGTGGGTTTCCACTAATTCAGCAATTGGACATACATGAATTGCAGCCTATATAGTCTAGCAGCACAGTCAGCCAGGCTGGCCCAGTTAGAGGGCAGGATGAACTCTCAACCACCAGCTGCACAGAGAGAAAATTAAGCACCACAGGACCAACTCAAGGGAAGTCCCTGGTAAAGGTAAATGCAGAAAACAAGATAGCTTACTATCCACTAGAAGGTGGACATATTGGCCTCTGAGTTTGCAGAATTAAGACTCTCCTACACAATGTGCAACCACTTGGTGCACAGCTTGTTAGTGGCCCTGCTACAGCCACACAGTAGTCTCCCCTGAGGCACTGACTCTACTAGCAAAATGTCAGTTAGGCCTGGTGTAAAAATTTTGACATGGGTACAGTAACTGTCCAGCTTTCCTGAACCCACTGATTCCTCAGAGTGCTTTTTTCAAGAAGACTCTCAGTCCTCTGCTTTCTATGTTCCACCCTCTATGTTCCACCCTCAGCTATACTTAGGAGGTGCAGAGATGCTGGACAGATCTCAGATGTTTCTCTTATTACCTGAGGGACTGTAGAGTGCTAGCTAACATGCAGGATGCATCCCACCATTCCCTGAACCACATGCCCAATATAGAGCAATATAGTTGCTACCCTGGTGTTGTCGCCTGATGTAGAAATTAGGCCCCATGCATGCTGTCCCCAGCCACAATAACATTTGACAGATAATTTAATTGTTAAGAGTTTTGACACACCAGTGCACATTGGACATATTGGACATGCCTACAGACCATGGAATTGGGTAGGGTAATGTTCTTGCCTAACCTTGCTCGATGCCAAATATTGTTGGCCACAGTCTGCACTATTGTAACCCTACAGAAAAGCTCTGTACTCTGTCATTCCATCATGGCTGTTTGGCCCTGTTGTGCAAAAACCTCTAGAGCGCAGCCTACTGCTTCCACAGGCCAGGCAGCAGTTCCCCCGTCTGTGCCATTAACTCCACCCCACCCCACCACTCAGAGGCTCCCTTATGGCAGCAAATATGGCTCAGATAATACCACAGCCATTTACCCTGCCAAAACCACAATGCCCAGAGAGGTTTTGCTATTCAGCCCCCACCCAGCTCCCTCACATGGCATAGTAAGGCCGTCACATTTCCTTGGGTTGTGTGAACCAAGACAGTTTACAGCATTCAATTCAGGCATTGACTGCCAAGGATCCGTGTGGTTAAGACACATACATTCAGATTCCTATTGCTCCTCAGCTCAGGCAGTTCCTCCATTCTTCTTGTGATGGAAAGGCTTACAAGTTTGTGTGCTTCCATTCAGCATCTTGCTGACACCAAGGATCTTGACCAGGTGTGTGGCAGCATCTTTACTACAGGCCAGAGGGATGCACATTTTTCCCTACCTGGACAATTGCTTGATCTGTTCCCAGTCAAGGGTAAATGCCCTCAGTATCTCTGATCTATATCATTAAGCTAGGGTTCACAGTAAACTATATAAAGAGCTGCCTGATTTGTTGGCACCCATGGCTGATGATGCGTCAACAGTGTCTTCAGCTCCCCAGTTGCGGCAGAAGAGACAGGACCCTTCTTTCATTGCAGCCTCTCCAAATCTGGCTGAATAATCATGGATTACATCCTACCTGACATGGAGGAGAGAAATGTATAAAGTAGGTTCCATTAGGGTCCAAGGTCCATACTTCTTGCAAAGATGTGGTGGCTACACATGCCTCCCTGGCAGGTTGGGGACCTGTGAGGCGATGCAGTACGGTCCTTGGTGTCAGGATCAACACACAAATGGATACAGGCTGTTCTGCTTGCACTCAAACATTTCCACCCAGTGCTGGAAGGAAAACATGTACTCCTAAGAACAGACACATCTGTGCTCCAAAATATAAACCACTAGGGTACAGGTCCAGAAAGTCCCTGAGGCTGGCACAATAGCTATTACTGAGGCTACATCCACACTTTCAAGCCCCTTTACCAGAGACCTTTGGAGCTGCTGATGCGGACACTATCTTCATGCCATCATGTGACCTTTTTCTCGAAGAAAACAAACAGCATTAGCCTCAACTACTGGCAGAGAATGCAACATAGATGCACTTCATGCTAATAGATGGAAGCTTTTTTCTGAATGTTGCCAAACAGAAAAGTAGAAACTGGCATACTGTTCCCTACTTGGGAATCCTCAGTTTTCTCCAGTCCCACCTTTATGGAAGCCTTGCAGCTACCACCACCAAAGCTATATATAGCTGCCGTCTCAGCCATGCACAGTAGGGTAGATGGCTTGACTTGTGCTGTATGCTCTTGTGACCCACTTTAGATTGTAGAGTCCAGTATGAACCCCATATTCAAATGACTGCTGAATTTCACCAGTTAGATTCACTGTTTGTCATACAGGGCATAGTTGAAGTCATACCTTATCCAAGCAGTGGCTATCAAATTGGAATGGGGATGCTATTATTTATGCCTATAGGAGTAGTGATCTCCTGATCCCTCATGTCCAAAATCGCTCAACCAATAGTGTATCTACATCATGGGTGGCTCTACGCCCTGCACGTTTGCAAGATTTTATAGTGTTAATGTAGTCTCTCACAACCCAGTGGCTACAGCCATTCTTCCTACTCCTAGCTTGCTTAAGGTAGGACTTTGGCGTGTCCTTGTTAGAATTAGGCATCCAGGTGCTTAAAGCACTAGAAAAATAGAATGATGGTTACATATACAACCTTGGTTAAATGAATGTCAGATGACTGCCAGAGCATGGCAGTCACTTCATTGGTGAACATGCCTTTAATACCAAGGCAAAGGGCAAACATCACCCAGGTCACAGGTGTCTTTGTTCATGCAAACAGAAACCTGCACATACATGATGATGGATATCCAGGTGCTTAAAGTAATGCCTCTGGTGGTCATCCGATATTTATAGAACCACAGTTGCATGTAACCATCTTTCACCTGCTTAATGAAAGTAAATCTTATTGCATTTCCATGTTCTTCTCTGGAGCCTTTTTAAATTCACTCTGCTGATTACTATGTATTCATAGTGTCATAGTGATGCTGCTGCTGCAGTCACATGACTGGAATGTGTTTGTTCAACCCCCCCAAAGGAGGCATGCCATTTGAAAAGGCAGTCACCTACTAATTCTAGCACTGGGGGAAAACCCTAATTCTAGAAAATTTGCTTAATAATAAACACCATTTGACCTTCACTGAGGTAGCCTGAGCTGAGTGTTTATAATTTGTGTAAAACTATTTGTTTCTAGGCTACACAACAGTTTGCCAGTGAGGTACTGAGAGAATCACTAGCAAATGCCTATGGGAAGTCACCTCAAAACAGGTATGTGCACTCTTGTAATCATTTTGGGTATTCATCAATCCAAGCATCATCAAATAAAATTGTTTATTCATCTGTCCATTCTTGTTTTTTTACACACCTTTCCAAACTATTTTAGTCCTATTTTTAACTGTATCTAATGATTCATGAATACAGGGTCTGACCTGTTGAGGTAGTCAAGGAGCTCAAACAATGTTTGGGCCTGTGTCACTATTCATAATTTCAAGTGGACACTTGACCATAACATCCATAATTCCCCAAATTGTTGCCAAAAGTTTAGAAGCAGACAACTTGTAGCATGTATAGGATGTCTTTGTATACTGTCACATTAAGAGTTCCTTTTACTGGAACTAAGAGGCCCAAACATGTTCCATGAGAACACTGCCCCTGTGCACAAAGGAAGATATGGCAAGATATGGAAGATATGGTTTGCCAAGATTGGAGTGGAAGAACTCGAGCAGCCTACACAGATCCCTGATCCCAACCCCACTGGATGCCTTTAGGGTGAATTGGAATGCTGACTGCACCCCAGGCCTCCTCGTCTGACATCAGTGCCTGACCTTGCTAATGCTCTTGTTATTATTACAGCACTGAATCTGGGATAGGCTATTAAAAAGGACATATACAGTCCCCTCTGAAATGATTGGCTTGGCAAGGCCATTACTTTTGATGCTATACACTGAAGACTTTTGGGTTTGAGAGCAAAAGATTAATATGAAAAGATCAGTGATCAGAATTTGCTTTTGTTTAAACCTACCCATTTTTAGGTGAGCAAAATATTGGAACCTATTACTGACAAGTTCTTTTTGTTGCCCAGGTGTGCCCTGTTGGATTGATTTGTTTAATCATTAATTTCTCTGAGTGTCTGCTCTTGGTTTGAGCCCTGGGTTTCACCTGTGAAAACTGCATTTGTTGTTAAAAAAGGATGAACCATTGGTGTACTACCAACCATAAATAACAGCAGTTGATAACAGACTTTTTAGCCAGAGTGGTACAAGATGATATTTAAAATATTACCATAATTTTGTGATACAGCTAAAAAAAGGATAAGGTAGGGTGAGAGAATAACCTATGGTTAACAAGCATGGTTCAGGCCAGGATATAGTGTTTGAACTGTTTCTTACATGGGCCACAAATGAAAGATCACAAGCTGAAGTGTTCCTCACATCAGAACATAAGGTATGAGGCCATCACCAGATGTGCAAAAGTCTTACCCTGATTTTAATACAGATTGTGTTGGGCATGTTTATTTTTTGACTTCATAAATTATGTGCACCGTAAATTAATGCAAAAACATTTTTATATTTCCATGCAGAAAAATGTGTATGTCAGTAAAGTACACAACACAAAAAATTAAGGTGGCTGAGTTTCAAATGAGTTTACCAGCTATTTTCCTTATAAAACACCTTCTAATTGGCTTTTTTGGTTGGTTGGTTGGTTGTTTTTTAAAAATCAAAATGTTGTCAGACCAAAAATTCTTTGTTTAGTTTATTACTATTTATTTTATTTATGACTTTATAATATTTTAATATAAAATGTTTCATTTACATTCTTTTTGAAGGCATCTTTGCTTTACAGCATTTCTTTGCCTGTACCCTTTGCACAGTACTGTATAAGTAGTGTTCTCATACTTTGTTGTATTATTTTCTCTGCTGTGACTTTCTCTAACATTCACTTTTCCATCAAATGACATCTGAATGAAGTGATGCATTACATGTCTCTGCATGCTCATAGCATAGACCAACTAATTTGCAATACAATTTGTTGCCAACTGTTTTTATTATTGAACTCATTTTGTCAATTAATTTTTAGTTTGCCTAGTTCTCTAGTAGTATTAGGTTATTCAAATTCTGTAAAGAAATCTGTTTAAATAAACATTTTATTCATGTTTTTTCATACCATCTCACTAACTATATATATATGAAACTGAAACACCTGTCATTTTAGTGTGGGAGGTTTCATGGCTAAATTGGACCAGCCTGATGGTCAATCTTCATTAATTGCACCAGTAAGAGCAGAGTGTGAAGGTTCAATTAGCAGGGTAAGAGCACAGTTTTGCTCAAA
>JAOVYV010000021.1:8925168-8935197 GCA_025674545.1 Hassar affinis
CCAAACTTCATGTGGCCTTCAGATTAGCTCAAGAACAGTGTGTAGAGAGCTTCATGGAATGGGTTTCCATGGCCGAGTAGCTGCATGCAAGCCTTACATCACAGAGCACAACACAAAGTGTCAGATGCAGTGGTGCAAAGCACACTGCCACTGGACTGTAGAGCAGTGGAGACATGTTCTCTGGAGTGACAAATCATGCTTCCCCATCTGGCAATCTGATAGATGAGTCTGGCTTTCCAACATTGTGGGAACAGTTTGGGGATGGCCCCTTCCTGTTCTAACACGAACACCAGTGCACAATGCAAGGTCCATAAAGACATGGATGAGCGAGTTTGGTATGGAAGAACTTGACTGGCTTGAGTCCTGACCTCAACCTGACAGAACACTTTCGGCAGGTGAGGGAATATTTTTGGCAATATAGTGCATCAACCAAAAACCAAATTATTTTATTTACTTCATAATAGTGCTGAAGTCCTCCTCTTTCATCCCTCTCTCTGGATCCGACAGTCTGCTTATAATGTCTGGTAGTAGATTATAGATAGCATTATCCTGAAAGAGGAAATAATTGATGTGATTAAAGAAAGAGAAATAAAGTGGAAATCAAGAAGCACAACTTGCTCAGTCATAAATCAAGATTCAAATGCACTCAAAATAACATGTCCATGTATTAAAAGTATTTCTTATTCATTATAAAATAATTTACCCCTGTTGGACTAATAGATTCCTACCTTTGCAGCGAGTTCATTGAAGAAGTTGACTGCAAGGCTGGCAATATGTGGCTCAGGGTCGAGCAAGAGTGCAGCAACCTCACTGACCTGACCTTTAACCTTCATCACGTCCTTTAGCACAAGCTGGGTCAGAACCGTGATAGCAGTCAGGCGTACGGATACATTTTCATCACACAGCCTTCAGACACATAGGGAATGAGTTGTTTCACAATTCATTTCATAGGCAACAAAACATCTTGTTGTGCAGTGAGCTGTGCTGGATAAAGTTCAACAGGGTGTAGATTGGAATTTATCAAATTAATATCACCTTGGTAGTTAGCAGGAACCAGTTATACATGTAGTTGAAGTTATCAAGCAAATTGGCATACCTGGCGTACAAGTTGGGGGTCCAGGGCTCCAGAATGTTGGGGAAGCGAACAGTCAGGTCTCCAAGGGCAATTATAGCATTTGCTCTGACGATTGGGAGAGGAGATTTCTCCAACACAGTGAAGAGTAAACGGATATTATCCTTACACACTGCTGGACTGAGTTAGATAGATAGTGAGACAGACAGAGAAATAGGGGGAGGTGAGCAAAGATTAAGATAAAGCTTATTTAGAATTAAAGCTAAAATCATACACATACAATAAGACTTTTTTTCTTATTAAAACAATGGCTACAAAGGCTTAGATGTTAATTAGTTGCACATGGACATTAAACAAGGTTTTACTTTTAGGACCAATCACAATAATGAAATGTGCAAAACAGCCACCACTTCCTTTACAATAATGCTGTTAAATTGTCCTTTTAATGAAAGAGAACAGATTTAAGTTAATTAACAGGTGAGTAAAGATGCATTGTGCCACAATGCATTGCGATGCAAAAGTGTGACTATGTGCATCATGGACATAAAGTGCACTTTGTTTATAATGCCATTTAATGCATCTAATAGCATTTTTTTTTAATAGGGCTCCACCGTCACTAGCACATCATGCGTCATGCTCTCATTTACCTCAGTCTGAGCTGCTGCTTCAAAACAAAAGCAAACGTGATGCAAACTCAGACAGTGTAGCGATAACCACAGACAGGTGAACAAGGGCTACCCAGAGCTGTGTCACTAGAACAGCACGTGTGATCACCAGAGAGTGGGAAATTATGAGCTTCAAACTCCAAACTCACCCTCATTTCAAGTCACACACCGGACTAAAATAGACGAGGAAATCAGCTGTTTCGGAGTCAGAGCTTGAAAAACTAATTGCAACATTGCTGTCATTACAGACAATGCTCGAATTATGGAGGTAGAGCTGAGCAAGGTTGGACTAGCACCACATATATAAAGTGTTTTGCCCACACTTAAATCTTCCATCCCAAGCAGGACTAAACCACATCACTCAGGTGTTGGGTCAAATGAGGCGCATAGACCTCTGAATTGTGAATCAAATCTTGATCAGACTGCATCATTACACCCCAATTAATGTAGAGAAACTCAAACCATGTCCTCAACACCAAATTTATATCAATTTATATTTATTACAGATTTGCTAATGATTACAATTCAGACAGTTCAAGTTATCATAAAAGTTTAATACAGTACAATTTGTGATTTACCTGATCATCATGAACTGAGAGAGAGCAAGGCAGGCAGCAGTGGTGAGTTGGGTATGAGCGTATCGGCCAGGTGAGCTGCAAACCTTCACCAGCAAAGGCAGAAACACACTGAGCATGTTCCCTTCTGTATACAAAAAAAGGAAAAATTAAAGATCAATTAAAAACTAACAGTGAGACAGGAAACAAACATGAATGATTTATTATTAGACGATTAAATGAATGAAATTAATATTAAAAGATTAATAATTACTCAATTTACTCCCATAGCCGAGATGAAATGTGTGATTTCATGTAATACTGAAATAAAGAGGAAGACAGTCCTCACCGGCTAAAAGTTCTGTTTCACAGATTTTCCGTATGAATTCTGCCTCCGTGTCCTCTGCTGAGGCTCCAGTCAAGCCAAGTTCTTCTTCCACACAGCTGTCATTGGCTTCCTGTCACACAGGTTGCAAATTATAAGTAAGACATCAGGATCAGAAATCTGTGTCAAGAATCAACATGCATTTGTGAAGGACATAATCTTGATACAGACCTTGTTCTTGTTGACGGGACCTTTCTCCTTCTCCTCTTTCTCTTCTTTCTCTCCTCTCCGCCGCCGGAGCTCAGCACTCACACTTCTCTCCAGGTGAGACACCTGCCAGAAGGCCACGAATCCACAGAGAGAGAGAAGCTGTGCCAGACTCACACAGTTTACTGCATACAGAGTACAAGAGAGAATGAGAGAGAGTGTAAGAAGGGAATAAAAATGCAAAGAAAAATGTAATTTTTCCTGCTGAGAGATTACTTTTAGCCCACTCAAACAAAAACCAGATTTTGTTCAGAGATATTAGGATAACCAAACTGTAATACAGTAAACCAACAGGATTAAACCTGTTAAAAATCAGTAGTTTCACTCGCATACACAAGGAGGATCCTTTACATTTTCACTGTACCTTTCTGCTCCTGGGAGTCCTGGGAGCCTTCTGATATTTGTGACTGATCCCCACTCTCTGTAATCTGCTCCAGCAGGAGGTGAGCAGAGCGTTGGAGAAGGCGAGCACATAACTGATCAGGTGACTCGGCAAGGAAGTAGATCAGGCGGACAGCCTGCTCCATGAAGGTCTGCCAGTGAGGGTCGGACAGCATCACTCCTATGTAGGGAACAGGGTGATGGTTGTTACCTGACGTTTATAATTAAATAAAGGTAACAAGGTAATTTGATTTTTCCTCAGTTTTAAATGGGTTTAATTCTCTTACTATGGACGCTATGCTATTTAAACGTATTTTATACAAAAGACTTTTCTGACTAACATTCTGTACGTCTGACAGTAACTAGAAAATACATTAGATGTGTACCATCAGCAACGGCCTGCGTCAGGCAGCTAAAGAGATGGTGGTCCATCGGTAGCCTGAAAGCAGCTCCTTTAGATTGCTAAAACACAAAAGGCTAGTTATGAAAAACATTTCTGTATAGAGGGCATACTGTCAAATATGTCGTGCTCAAAGATATGTGGATGTTTATAATGTTTCATCTCAACATACCCTTATGTGGTCAGTAATATTGGTGATGGTGATAACAGTGTCTCTGGCCAGCAAGTAATCTTCAGTCACTTTCTCTCCCAGTGCAACAGAGCAGAGAGTATCCAGGTTACCAAGTACAACTTCCCTCTCAGCTCTACACACAGAGAGAAACAGAAGTTAAGGTCTAAGGGCCCAGTTTTGCTATATTATAGGGTAGTGAAGAGTGATACAGAATATGAAATTCCCCTTGAGTTTACCAGAGACTAACATAAGCACTTACTAGCAGTCAGCTAGTTACTGCCAGTTAGCTAGCTACATAAAACAAAAAAAAAAAAAAAAACTAAAACAAACAAAAAAAAAACTAAAAATAAAATTGGCATACTTGGTACAGGTGGGAAAACATTTTTCATACCACTTTTTACCCAAGTTTACTTCAGAGTTTAGGAATTCTTAAGCAGTCATCTATGAGTTCCTTGGTGACTAAGGGTATAAATTTGAAATGACAAGTCAATTACTCTTACTTATTCATCAACATGGGGAAAGAGAATACACAAATGAAATGAGACTTCCATTCCATTTGTAAAGAATTCACCTTTTCCAAGCTGATACAATGCGATTTGCCAATACAGCTGACAATTTTGTATGGCATGATAAACGGATTCTTGAAAAACTGTGCAAGTAGGCAGGGTTGCCCAGAATTTCTTCTGCAAGCATGTTGTGACTTGGATTAAAAACTGTTCAAAATTCAATAATATGCAAGAATTGGGGTATAAAGGTACACCACAGTGAAGGGTAAGATTTATGTCTCACCGTGCAGCCATGCCAAGCAGCAAAACTGCAGCTCTCCTGCGCAGTGCTGAGGTCTCCCTCTTTCCTGAGAACCTTTCCCACAGTACCTGCACCACAGATGCCTGCAGAGCACTCTCGGTGCTGAAAAACTCCTGCACCTGAAAACACAGACTTTGCGTATGATGTCTTTCAAACAAAACAAAGCATAAAATATATGGTTGGAATGGTTCCTCAGCTGTGGTATTTGATGACCTTTATTTCAGTGCACTTTATTCCTTCGCTACCTATACTGTGGGTCAGTGAATCATTGCTTTAGGGTCATGTCAATCTTGGAAGAAAAAGTTAGATACCAGAACACTTTTTTCCTCCTCACAAAAAAAAAAAATTCTGTAGGCCAGATGTGATGTCGGTGCGTTTCTGTTCTTTTGCCATGGTGAGGTACTAATCCTTGGTAACACATACACTACTGTACAGATGTCGCTGATGGGTTTGACTAGAATGATCTGTAGTACTCCTTTATAATGTTCAGTTTGTCGGAACAGGACCAGAACTGGGAAGCATGGACCTGAACAGGACATTTCAGGGATTTCTTTGAACTGTTCTTTTTCTGTGGCAGATTGAGTGTACAACATAAACTGAATGATCACTGGATTAGGAACACCTGGCTAATAATGGTTTGGACCATCTTTCTGATTAATTACAGCACTCAGGCATCACAGAACAGACTCCACAAGGTGGCAAACATCCTCCATATGCAACCTGGCCCATGCTAACTGCAGCAGCTCCGGTAGTTGGACATTTTGTGGGCAAGTAGGAGCAGACAGCCCGTTCCAGCATATCCTAAAAATGTTCAGTCAGGTGAGTTTGGGGGCAGGGCAGGGTGGAGAATTAATTGTCTTGTTCCTCCAACGATTCCTGGGTGATCCAAACCAGATGATGGGGCATTGTACTGTTGCATTGTAATACATGTGTGCAGATGGCCAGCTAACAGGTCCCTGTAGCATTCGCCATTGAAGGATTGTGGTATGATGACTAATGGTCCTAGCGCATACCAAGAGAATGCTCCCCAGACAATTACACCACCACTACTGGCCTGTAGCACTGTAGAAACAAAGTTGTAACCAGGAGATGCAGCTTCATGGAGTTTCTGCCAGATGCAGACCATCCATCGGCGTGTCTCAGCAGGAAGAGAGTACAAGGTCCGGTGAGGCATTTCTTTGGACCATGCGAGGCGTTAGTTGTGATGACGGTTGACAGCAGCACACGTGTCGTCAGGTCAACACTTTATACGAGAGCCAATTATGATGTAACCACCAATTGGGTCACTATCAGTGATCATATGACATGTTTCTAATCCAGTGATAATTTAATGTACATGTTTAATAAAAGGAATAAAAAAAAGAACGAGTTTCTTTTGGTGTTTAAAATTCAATACAGGGTCAAGTTTATATACACACCCAGACTAGATTGTTAATTCGGTTGTGCTGAAACTTCCTAAATGTCTTTTAAATTGCCATGGCTAACTTATTTCCTTTTAGTGATCATGACTGACTACAACTACCAGTCGAAACTACTGCAAATTCCGAGATCAATACCAAACAATTGTGAACAAATACAAGTTATTGAGAGATGCATCTGCTTTACCAAGGTCTGGAAGACAACCCTAACTGCCACCCCCTCAGCTAAGAGGAAATTGATTTGGATGGACAGAAACAACCAAAGAACCTCTATGGCACATGCCTACCATGAAAAAGAACTTGCTGTGACACCAGTGTCACCGTCTACAAGTCGGGTTTTACATCGCCCTGGACTGAAAAGCTGCTGTCCAGGAAAAAAAGTCCTTGCTTCAAAATCGACACCTTCATGCTCATCTACAGTTTGCAGCTGAGCACCATGGCCTTCTGGAGGAAAGTTTGATGGGCAGATGAAACAAAATTCTAGTTGTGGCCACAATGACCAAAAGTATGTGGATGAGTAATGGTGAGGCATTCAAACCTAAGCACACTGTACTGACTTAAGCATGATGGTTCCATTTTGTTGCCAGTGGAACAGGTACCTTGCATAAAAGTGTATGGAATAATGAAGAAAGACTACCTCAGAATTCTTCAGCATACCTTCAAACAATGAGCTAGATGTTGAAACTTCAAACACCCAATTGTGTTTAACAGTACAATAACCCCAAAGACACATGAAAGCTGGTTGTGGAATGAATAATGCAGGCTAGCATTATACTTTTGGAATGGCCTTCGTAAAGTCCTGACTGCAGCCTAAATTTACATGAATTCTGCCAAGAGTGGTGGTCAAATATCCAACCAGAATTTTGCCAGAAGCTTGTTGATGCCCATCAAAAACAACTGGTCAAGGTGCAACTTGTTAATGGATTTTTAACCAAATATTAGATGTGCTGTGTGTACATTTTGACCCGGAGTTGATTTCAGATGTTTTCGAATGCTGTACATTCTCTCCTAGAACAGCTCAAAGAAAAACACTGAAAGCCCAATATTCCCATGACATTCATGTGCATGATGACTGTGTAAACTTCTCACCACAACTGTATGTGTAGTGACCAAATAATTCAGTTACTCACTATCTCCTCCAAACACTGAATGGTTCCCAGTGAGGCATCAACCATCAACTCAGACAGACTGTCCACAAGAGTTTGGGACTTGGATCTATCCAGGAACACAGACAAGAGGGAGATCACAGGACAGGGTTAATATTTATTCTCACTTATACCAAAGACAGTGTGAGTCATTAGCTGGATTCATCTTTCACACAACAGGATAGAAAACACACAGACATACCTGGTATTGTCTCCATGAGGGTTGAGGTAGAGGCGTCTGTATGCCTGGATGACAGCATCTTTGACTGCAGCATCGGAGGACCAGACCAACGGCAGCATCTTCCTCACCCCACACACTGAATCAGCCACACTGAACTCGCATGCGGTGACACAGAACTGTATTGCCTCCTGAACCACTGTGTGTTAAAGAGAATTATTTTACCTTTATAAAGTGACAAGGTATGGATACCATTTGTAAATATTCTTATATAAACACAAAACACTGTCCAGAAAATTCAGCATGTCCAGTGCTGATGAGCACAAGTCACTCAAGTCCAAGATGAAAAAGATTACTGAAAACTAGGGAAAAATCCCAATACTTCTTACATAATTACTAGACACTAATAATGTATTCAGAAGTGTTCTTTAGTATAGCCATTGATATAGATATTCAATATAAGCCCTGTACTACTCCATTAAAGAAGTCTTTTGATTGTTACAGCGATATAAAGAACTGTTGATCTGTACAATAAATTTGTTCCCCAATAAAAGTTCCCCAATAAATACAATATGTTACCTGTAGTGGTTTTCCAGTACAACATGTTGTTAATGATAGCTATGGCACGCTCAACTTGCAGGGCAAAGCTCTCTGTGTCTTTCAGGTACTGAACCAACATCTCCTGCTTCTTCAGCTCACTCTCCTTCTCGTCACCCTCTTCGCCTCTTTCTTTCTGTGGTGTAGGGGGCTGATGACTTGCTCCTATATCTGAAGCCTGCTCCTCCTCAGGCCCTGTAAGCAAGACATTCAGAATAAGCTAAAGAAATTGTGCAGACACACCTTGCTGTACAAAACCAGTAAGTTATATTCGTGTAAACTGAACATCAGCATCAACCAGAATATTACCAAAACTGAATTTCACAATCAACATGCAAGCCTCAAAGCAGCAATATGATTACCTTTAAAGAGTGAAGCCAATGTGCTGATCAGTGTGTCTGCATTTATATTGGACAGAGCAGAGAAGAATGGAGACTCTGGGTAAAGAGTGTGGGCTTGCACACACAGCCGCACTGCTTGCCTAAATACACACAAACACACATGAAAAGAAAATCAACTCTAAAAGAGCACAAGGTCACCAAGTTCTCAGCAAAAATACTAAGCTGGCAAAATGACAAAATGGTAGTGCTCAAGCAATACACACATTTGTCATTCCTTTATGCCCAGTTTTTAACATTATTCACTCTGACCCAAGGTAGTTCTGGAACGAGTCTGTATATTCATAAAGAATGAGAAACGGGTTACCTAGCTTGTAGCTTAATTATTTATTAGTAAGAGAAATGATCTGTTCCAGAAGTTTGGTGTAAACATAAAATGTGAATGTAGTCTGCAGTCCAGTCTGCATTACACATTGGTATCACACCTTCTTAATGGCAACTTATTTCAGAGAAAAAGAGATGCACTTAAACTTAAAAATCCACAATCCTATGAGGAAATGATTTTGAATCCACTGTAATCTTGGTTCTTATTTGCAGGGCTTCAGAAACACTATTCTAATGGTAGCTCATGATCAGCACATGATTGGTTGCATTTTTGTTAATTAAATTATTGAATGGATGAATTTTACAACTTGCACAAACAACCTTTGAGTGCTGGTCTTTTTTTAGGACATTATTATTATGAGAAATGTGAAAAAGGTATAAGGGTACACAAGAAAATCGTAAAATAGTGTAGTACAAAATATGCTTATTTTGTATCAATGTCTAGTTTTACTGCACCTTTTATACATAAAATAGTTTGCTTTTAAATAACAAAAATAATATTCCATTCCATTATTTGTTATTTAGCTTTTCACATCACACAGAGCAGCTATTTTGAATATCTGCATTATTAATGAGTGATACCTGATTCAGCCAATCAATGCTGCAACTGGTCTGGTGAAAATCAGGAATCACTCATTAGCTCTGTGTCCTTGTCTTTAGAAAATGTGTAGCCTGCTACATACACACTCATCACACTCTACGTAGGGCACGTCATCATGTACTCGTACAACCACGTGAAATTTTAACTTGCACGCTCATAAAATGGTCACATATGCAACCCTGATTTTTTCAAAACAAATGCACAAATCTGTGTATTTCAAATATACATCTATAAAACATGAACAGTTCACAAAAAGCTAAAAAAAAAACCCCATTTTGATTCCATTCTATTACCTGTATTTGTTGTGTCTGAGGTACTGTGCAATTCTGACAGCAGTGTCTCGGTCAGTACCATCATCACCTTCTTTCTCTTCATCCTCTTCCTCCCTCTCTGAGTCACTGCTAGCTTCCAGTTGAGCTCTGACAGTGTGTGAGACCTCTGGCTCCATTGCAGCCCACAGGTCAGATGCTGAGATTACTGGGACTGAGACACAAACAGAATGAAACTGAAAGCTATTGATAAAGAAGGAAGAACAGTCTCGCTTATAAACAAGTTTAAGAGTTAATCCAACACCCTCAGATTACCAAAGATGCAGTTCATAGGTTACTGGATACAGCGGAGCCAAGATCACTCACTCTCACTCACACTCACACACACACTCACACACACAGTGTCTGCCCCTTCACTCTCTCCCCAGCATTACTCTAGAGAAGAGTGTGAGTGGA
>JAOVYV010000021.1:8974472-8988164 GCA_025674545.1 Hassar affinis
TCATAGTATTGATGCCTTCAGTGAGAATCTGCAAAGTAAATAGTCATGAAAAGAAAGAAAACGCATTGAATGAGAAGGTGTGTCCAAACTTTTGGCCTGTACTGTATGTGGACAGTTGACCATCATTATCAGGATGTGCTTGCTGGGTATTAATATGGAGTTGGTCTCCCTTTTGCTTCTACAATGGCCTGCATTCCTCTTTTCTACTAGATTTGGCTGCTGGGGATTTGTTGCCCATTTAGTGCATTAGTGAGTTTGGGCACTGAATGTTGGACAAATAGGCCTGGATGTGTTCCAGTTCATAGCAAAGGTGTTCAGTAAGGTTGAGGTCAGGGCTTTGTACATGCCAAACAAGTCCCCCTAAACTCCTGGCCATGGGCAGCTATGGCTTCATCCAGACTTGACTAGTGATGTCCCAATAACAGGATGAATGCTTTGCGGGAGCATGACCATTCTGTTTAATGTCTAGTTGTTCATACACCAGTGGTTTCTTTCTTTTTTGGGACATTTCAAACTGTTGTATTGGCTATGCCTTGTCCTTGTGCAGTGACTCTGATCAGTGTTCCTTCTTGTTGCAGCATCAAAATGGCTTATTGTTCTCCCATGTACAGCTCGCTGGTCTTCATGATGGTTTAACCCAGGGTTCACCACAAGTAGACATTTAGATCTATTAATTATAATTATCTAACTGGGCAACACCTGGACAACAAAAACACCTGTCAATCACAAGTTCCTATTTTTTCATAATCACCCGGAAAAGAAATGGTAGGGTTCAAACAAAAGGTGCCTTGTTTAACTCATCTAGATGTGTTATATCAGGAAAGGTAAATATCAGGAAATAAAATATGAAATTCTGATCCAACATCTCATATTCATGTTTTTAACCCAAATTTCCACAATGTAAAACCAAAACAAACGAATAGGCCTTGCTGTTCCAATACTTGTAAGAGACTGTAAAAACTTCCAGGTTTGCGATAATTTAATTAAATGATTCAGATGTGTGTTGCTCTCTGTGGGAGAAACAGCTGAATAGTTACTGTTCCTGTCAGGGTCAGCCTCTCCTGCCTTCACATTTTTAAATACTTTATAGAGACGTTGGAGGTCAAAGTGTATTTTCCCCTGTTGAGTATGGTAGTCCATTATTACATAAATACACTTTTGGAGGTTTGAAGAACAACTTTTTTCCTTCTTTGACCTCCCAGCTGAGGCTCCCAAAGCAGTCACAGAATATCTACTGACCTAAAAAGTGTATAATTTCTATTGGTTTTATAAGCATGCAGGAACATTCCGGACATTATTTTAATTGGAATCCAGCTTTTGACAGCTGGCATTCTTCCCTCGTCACAAGAGGATAGGAATTGTTCTATTTCAGTCTCATGCTATTTTCCAACTTGTCTTTATTTCTATTGCACATCATCACTATCCTCACCAAGTAGTGTTTTATGTGTCCCTCAAGGCAGATGCTTAGATACTTCATAGCTTATTGTCACAGGATACCCATATAATCATGGATTTATCTCAAGCTGATTGCATTCCTTGGTCTTGAGTGTGATTTTGATTATAAAATCTCCAACTGTGCTAATGGCCCATTCTGTATGGATTATGTAAAGCCAAGTGCTATTAATTGTTATTATTGTTGTTAAATGTTATGGTGGTAACAGTTTTCTTTTATTTACTGTCTGTCTGTCTGCAAATCTGTCTATCTAGTATAGATATCCACATATACTGTATAAGCATAGGTAATAGATATTTGAAGATAAATAATGCTGATGGTTAATTTTATTTCCATCTCATGTTTATCTACAGATCAGTCGTGTCCTGAAGCCTGGAGGACGTTTTGTGTCAGTGACCTTTGCCCAGCCGCACTTCCGGAAGAAACTGTACGCTTGCCAAGAATATGGCTGGTCCATCAACCACTATCACTATGGCGACAGCTTCCACTACTTTTTTTATGTCCTCACCAAAGGGGAGGAGCTTAGCCCAGAAGATGCTGCATTGGAGAACAGGGTGTGTTCCCAGAAGGAGGACACCCCCACTGTGGTCACATTTCAGGAAGCTGAGAATGAAGACTTCCTCAGTAACATTGACCTGTGAAGGCCTGCAACACTGAGCTCAACCAAAGGAAAAATGACATCTGCTTTTCTGACAAGTTACTTCTACTTCTTCTAAATGTTTTACTAGGGATTCATTGTGGGCAATGCTATAAATGGAACATCATAATTGTTTGCCAGTATTTAACTCTCTAATTCTCCTCGGCCTTCTGAATGTGATTTGTACAAATGCAAAGTGAGATTCAAAGAGAGGTCAAGTGTTGTTAGCTTTGGATGTGAACTTGAGTCATAAATTTCTGGCATTCATAATATTACATGCAATGTTCATATCAGTAGGATTTTTAATTAATTTAGTCATTTCCTCCTTTTTAAAACATAATTTGAGATTATTCATCTTTTCCTTCCCTTTGTCTCCCTCTATTTCATGATTTCTTTCTGCCTCTGTCTTCCAGTCTGGCCTAATTTCCAACATGCTATGTTGTGGATATAAAATAGGCTGAACTCATTTGACATTTTTACATTCATACAGAGACAGCCCTGTCATAGATTAATCACCAAACAACAAACTGTTTCATTTGCTATTTTCAGGAAACAGTGTATGGGTGCAGACATGTCCCGTTTTAAATGAGGTTTAAATATTGTACTGGCCACCAGGACCTGGTGACAGTCATTAATAAACCAGAAATCATTTATTTTTAATTTTGCTCTGAAATCTAATTACTAGCTATTTTTAAAGGCTGGAAAAAGGTGCCTACATTTCAGAACTTCCTGTGCAGATGTACTGCAGATCAGAGCAGGACTGCAGAATTTAAACTCATCTTGCAATCAGAAGAGATTACATCTTTTAATGGACTTTTCATGTGATGAAACAGTGTTTTATGATACAAGCTCAGGTAGTGCAACTCCAGAGTTATACAGTATTATATATACATCTTGGCAAAATTTAAACTTTTGATTTATTCCTGTGACTTTTTTTATTGCAACACCTTAATGAATGGTTCATGCTTAATGAATAGTTTGTAATCTGTAAATCTTTTATGTACAAGTTTCTGGGAATTTTTATAGTGAAGCTTAAAAATTTTATTTTGTTCTTCCTGGTATACCATAGCGTTTAAAAAAACAACTTTATTACAATATAAAAAGTATAATCACCTTAATTCCTCCTCAACAATCCCAGTATGGAAGAGTATCTCAGGTCCTAAATTAACTACAAGTTGTGTGGACTTAAATCATTCCTAAACATTTGGGTAATTAACCATGTTATCCAGTAACAGTTAGGGAACATTTCTAGTTAAAAATAGTACTGAGGTGCATGTCAGCTAAATGCTATGATTTGCTAACAAATGTTATTGATTTGCCTCATAAATCTTTTAGCTGTGCTGAGCAGTCCAGCAGTCAGAGATGCGTGATGGTTCATTAAGCTGCATAAAGGCCTTTTCATCTTCTGTACAGCAGCATTGAGCTATGGTACTGTATCAGGTGAGCTGCAGGTATTATGTATCAGCTGATCCTGCTGGTTTCTCTACTAAATCACCTGGCTGCTTTGGTGCCTTGAATTAGGGGGTAGAGGTGGGACATGATGTCTAATCTACTCAGGAAAGCTGATATGAGGGTCAGAGAGAGAGAATTATAGTGAGTGCTGAGATGTGCATTCTCTTGTTACCACTAGCCACAGTACTAGTTTTTTGTTTACCCAGCTCCCAGCCCCTGACTGAGCTCATGTCATGTGAAGGGCTCCATAGCACACTTATGAGTAGAAAACATTGATGATGATGGAGTTTTTCCAGTTGCATTATTTGTGTCTCTTTGTATAGAGATTGCTCTGTGCAAAACATCAAATTCAAAGAAATAAAGATTTTGAATCCTGAAATAAATAAGAGAATTTAAAACAAGCTTGGATATGCCTGGTTTTACCAGATCACCGTCTCCTGCTTAAATGGCCATTCTGCAGGAACTGTAATATTTGATTGGAAAAATATCTCACAACTTAAAGGCCTGCTAGTTTGCCAGCCATTTTTCTGGTGTTGGTGAAATATGACTCCAGTTTGTGTTTTTCTGTTGCATTTCAACTATAAGGAGCCAGTAACTCATGCATCTGTTATATAAATATATAAAATCTATTATTAGTTATGGGCTGTTCATTTTTATATTTGCCAGCTGGGCAAGTAGTTTTAATGACCAGAGAAAGAATAAAAAATAAAAAAAAAAAGCTGCTTTGAGACAATGTCCATTGTTAAAAGCGCTTTAGAAATGATAATTGAATTGAACATTTCCTCCTAATGACTTTTGCAAAAACAAAAATCTTCATTCGGCATGTGCTTCAACATAGTGCACTTTACAGTGGTGTGATGCACCTCAGTACTGTAACTATAATACATGCTTTAGAATACCACTGCCTGCCACACTACACACAACTGACAGCTGAAGTCTGACTGTCAGTAGAAAATGTAATTAAAACTGTAAGAAATTTCCTGGTTCCACAATTGCACTTTTTTTTTACTATATAGCACACATCGCACAATCTGGTGTCACCCAAATGAGGATGGGTTTCCTTTTGAGTTGGGTTCCTCTAAAGGTTTCTTCCTTGCATCATCTCAGGAAGCTTTTCGTTGCCATGGTTGCTCATTAGGGATAAAATGTATATAAAATGCATAGAAATTTAAACGTTATGTCCAGATTTTATGTCCCTGTAAAGCTGCCTTGGGACAATTTCCATTGTTAAAAGTGCTATATAAATAAAATTGAATTGAGCATTTATATTATATTATATATTATATTGTGTGCACAGTTGGCAGACATTGTACATTGTGCTGGTCTGAATGTATTAGATGATGCAACTGTGATTTTTTTATTTGCTACTCTCCTTATTGAATATAATTAAGAGTCAATTTCTGACCCTCTATATTTCTGACATTAGACATTAGCGACATTGATGTGCTGTCTGTGTTTTAAGATGGTTCTAATTCAAACTCTTGACACAACTAAGCAGGGTCATTGTTGAATGAACATTTATCTGTCTTATCTCTAGATTCAGTGTGGAAGCAGGTACTGAATGAGTTGCTTTAATAATTAAGTACAGCGCTTGTCAGCAGTGAGAAATGTCAGCCACTCAGAATAAAAAAGTCCATGTTTCTTCCCACCATTTATTAATTCACCAAGTACAGTGAAAATGGCATCATGATATACAATGAATCATTCTCAGAATGCGATTACATTTTTGTTGCTTCTTTGCTTCATAAAACGATGCCAGTTGTTGAAAAGTTGGTTTCATGCACAACAAACCATAATCAAGTTCTTTATAAGAATGGTACAAAATAAACAACAAAACGCATAGATATAATGCTCAGAAACTCATCAAATAACACTGTGTTATTTGAGGATAGTCGTAAACAGTGCAGTAGAGTCTAAAGTCGACATTTTCTAACAAATTAATCAACGAAGCTCAAGTCACAGTATACGATTTCTTAGTTATAGTAGTAACATTGATTTGTGCAAATAAACCCCGAACACATTCGGCATGTCCCTTTGAAGGGAGAGACAGAAAGACAAAAAGAAGTCCCATGTCTGAAACTAAATGACTTTACAACCCTTTCAGATGTGCCATCTTCTCATCCCTTTAAACATTTTGTATTGAATTTTAAGACAAAATAGCAGAGGCTATATATAATAAATACTTAGATGCAAAAAAATACAAAACTGACTCTGTTAAAAAGAAACGTGCCAGGAGTGTTGCTGTATTCATATCATTGTGGAAAATGTTTGCATGGACATTAACCTGAATTGAGAAATGTCTCTATACCTTTTCCACCCTGTGCTGGTATAGTGCAAGGACAAAGGTTCAAAATATACTTGAACCCCAGTTGTGCACCGATCTTAAAAAAAAAAACAAAAACAAAAAACCAAAACCTTTAGATGCTTTTATGATGTTAACCTGTAGTTAGTTAACCAGTTAACCTGAAGGTTAGTTTAAAAATGTCTGTGTAATAGTAGCCTTGTTAGAGCTTCCTGTGTAATGTTAGCCTAATATGCTACCTGTTTGAAATGTAGCCAGAGGGAAGGTCAAATGGGTGGTACAGCTGTAGCACTTGCCACCCTTTAAATTAACCATGCCACTCCGATTCGGACCTCACATCCCATCTCTGCATGTCTGTTATTCTTAAGCAATTCATGCAGAATGAATCACATCTAGCTTATGTTGATTAAGTGATCATTGTGATGGTGTAGGCATTTCAACCAAGTGGGTTTAGTATTAGAAACTAAAACTAAACTAAACTACAGGGTGTTTGGCCACCTATTTTGCCCTAAACAACTTCAGCGTTTTTCTATAGCTACATAACTGAGTGGTGCTACCCCTTAGTATAGTCTTTGCACCCCACATTTACAAACTTGACCATACTACTATATGCAGCTCCATGGGCAGTGCTGCAGTGAGGAAATCATGTGCTACGTTGATTTTCCGCAGTAATGTGAATACGGCTGAGAAGTTCTGACGTCAACTGCATTGGCACCAAAGGTAAAAGTTCATGCAAAGAGATGGAGAAACAGAACTCAGAAATTTGGACAACGCCATTTATCTTTGTAAAAGATAACATTGACTTGATTGCTGAGATTTAATTACACTGGGCCATTTTTATAAGCTCCTCTGTTATTCGTTTGGAATCATTTTGATTGTGTGAAATCATTTTGATTTAATGCCCCGCCCATCATGGTCCATCGAGGCGGGATCGCGCGCCATCACCACGAAAACCGGGCAAAAACACTATCAACACGAGTTGTCTACGAAGACATGAGTCATTTTAAATGAAGAAATTAAATACAGTTATTAACATCGCACCATCCACTGGGTCTTGTGATTTTCAAATGTCTTGGTCTGTGTGTGTGTGTGTGTGTGTGTGTATTAGAATATAAACAGCTCTAGTAGCAGCTGGAATGCACTCTACACTGGGAGAAGGGCGCAGGTGCTGTTTCACTTCACACCCGTCGCTTTTCACTTTTTTTTGAAGCGCGAACGGGCTACAAGCTTAAACATAAGTCTTTCGAGTTTTAGATACTGTACAAGTACGATAATAAAGCTCGAGGTGTGCTTTGTCCTGCGTGCTCGAAGGTCAATGCTTATACTGCGCATTTTGGAAGAAGATGGTCGTGGAGTAGGTAATGGCAAGTCCGTCCACCGTGGAAAGCGGCGTCAGAGGTCGTTAATGGAGCCCGCGGAGCCCGCGGCAGCGTGGATGACTTTCTTCGCAGCTATGCTTTTGTTTATTTATTTATTTTTAAACTATAAATCAGCTTTTCGCTTTGTAGAATGTCGACACGAGTGAATCTCGTCGTCGCCACCTCTCTAGTTTACCCTTGTGTCGCCTTTAGGCAGCGCGTCGTGTCTCCGTCTCCCTCATTCACGCACAGCCGACCACTGCTTCAACCCGGTTATGTTTACAAATGAAATGTCTGAGGCGTCGCAGGAGCTTTAGACGCCCGGTGACGCTTTGTCCGTCATTCCCTTCAACACCTCGTCTATTCGGTCGTCCTCTATGACCACTGTGAGGAAAAAAAGACAAAGAGATACATATTGTTTTATTGCTACGCAGTCGGCTTGATTCCACACTTCGCCCTCGTCAAAGGCACAAAATCCGCAAACATGTGTACATACACTGCTCTATTCTGAAGAATTTTCTTTTAACTTTGACGAATACCAATTTGTCTCACTTTTAGTGATAGCTGCAAAACTCGCAAAAAAGAGTTTGATTATGAAGTAAATCATTAAAGGTTTTAAATGTGTGTGTAGTCTGCAGATTCTGTTTTCAGTCACCTGTCTTGAAAATATCCAACAGGCTCTTTAGAATAACCGAATTAAATGTTGTCCAATAACAAAGCATGGGTGTATAAACACGCAGAATTACAATATCTATAAGCTCGTCCTCACCTCTCTTTGCTCTGCCTATCTGGCCGAGTTTTGGGGGTCTTTTCGCCTGCGATGCCCCGAAAAACGAGCTCGTATCTTGCAGCCCGCAGCTGAAGGACATCTGGCTGACGTCGTTGTCCGCGCCGTAGCCGCTCATCTTCCCCTCGGTGTACGGCAGAACCTCGGACATGATGGCACAGAAGTTAGAGCTGAATAACAGACGACAGAGTCAGGAGCGCTCCCAGGTCGAGTAATAGTTACAAATCCTCTGAATATCCGCCAAACAGAGTGGTTTTAAGACAGAGCAGGGTTTTTATTTCGGGTGCGTGAGAACGCGGTGTCGGGCGTCCTGGCGGGGAAGAGCTGAAGGAAGAGCGCAGAGTGTTTGTGTGTCTGCTGTAGGATGGGGGAGATCCCGCGATCATAAAGGAAACCCAGGTGGAAGAGTGAAGTCATCCGTGTGTATGTGTGTGTGTGTGAGAGAGAGAGAGAGAGAGCGAGAAGGGGGGAAGCAAGACTGTCCCCTTCAGGCGAAGCTAGAAAACACAGGAAGGGAATGTGTGTACTTTACTGTACTCGAGCCATGTGATTAGAAGAGACTCTGGGTTAAAACGCTGCGGTGCACCTATACGCGTATTTTTCAAAATGTTCACATCTAGGCCTGAAACATCTAATTGATAAAATCGATAAAATTTTATAATAAAAATGGTAGACACCGAATTGCATTACTGATTAGCTGAGCTGTCTTATGAAGCACACTGTGATGACTAGGACTACGGTATGGAAACTTGCAGTAGACTACTCTACCGTGCTGGCGTCATGGCATAACTTGTGTTTTAATCTAAGTAATATTGTAATTCGTGGGAATGTGAGGAACAGTGGAAGCGTGATCCTAGCAAACTATCCTCCAGACAGTTATGACGTCACTCACTGGTCCCTCACTGGTCCCCAATGCAACATTCTCTACTGGTCGTTACTAACGTTCGTAACAAGTCCTTGTTTGGTGTGAAGTTCTGAATGTCAATGACACTTCAAAATGTTAATTTACCTATATAAATATACATTCTGTTTATTTGATATTCCTATAATAATTATTTATCAGTTTATCAGTTTAAAGAAACTATCAGTAGATTTTCTTTAACTTTACACACACACACACATGTATACTGATCAGCATTACATTAAACATTAAAATCTTCATGTATCTACTCTCTTTTCTACTTTATCAGCTCCACTGACCATGCTGGGGCACCATGCATTTCTAGATACAGACTGTAGTCCATCTGTTTCTCTGCAGCCTCATTGGATCAGACACTGCAGTGCTGCTTAAGTTTCTAAACACCGTGTGTTAGTCATCCTCTAGTCCTTCATCAGTGGTCACAGGATGCTGCCCACAGGACACTGATAGCTGATTCTCAGTCCAGCAGTGACACTGAGGGGTTTAAAAACTCCTGCAGCACTGCTGTATAATCCACTCATACCATTCCAACACACAGTAACATAACATCAGTGTCACTGATAACTGAGAATGATCCATCGCCCAAATAGTACCAAATAGTATCCATCACCCAAATCGTACCTGATCCATCACCCAAATAGTACCTGATCACCCAAATGGTACCTGACCTTAGAGAACAGAGTAAAGGGGACTAACAAAGTGTGCAGAGAAACAGATGGACTATAGTCTGTAATTGTAGAACTACAAAGTGCAGCTATATGCTATATATTTATCCATAATGCAATTAATTTAGAGATCATATATAATAAAAATCAAAGACTAAAGGTACCTGCCTATCACTATAAATCTCACCTGAGTTTACCCTCCTCTTGAACCACCTCTTTAACATCCTGACTGAGCACTGGGCCTTTCTGCATGATTTTTTCACTGAGCCACCACAGAGATAAACATTTGCAGCATAATTCTGTAGATGTTGAAAGATCTGAGCGGCCATCCACATGACAATGGTGAAAACAAAGAGTTTTTGTGAAAATGGAAAATATTTCTTGAGTTTTGGCCTTTTGTCCATACAACAACATTTTCAGGGCCTGAAAACCTTTGAAAAAGGGGTCTAGAGTGGAATCTTATGAAAATACATCTATGTCACCATGTAGAAAGGAGAAAACAACCTTTTGAAAGCAATGACGGCAGAGCCCCACCTCATGCATAGCTATTTAACCTGTTGTCAGCCCGCACCAGAACAGACAATAACAGTGGCAGACTATTGACCTGTGATTGTATGCAGGCTCATGGTTTTCTTCTGTGGTGCTTGTAAGTTACATCACGACCTACTGGCCTGGCATACATACTACAATGTTTTCATACTTTTTTGTGAATCCATGTGGATGAGTATGAGTTCTCAAAATGTTGTTGTTTGAATGGGAATGCAAAAAAACCCATTATTTTCAAACAACTCAGTGGTCAAGTGGAGGGGGAGTGAGTCCCCTGAGAAAATAGAGGTGGCTCTGACCTTTCTTGTTCAAGTCCATCATATTGCCTCATGTGGACACCCAGGTACTTGTAATTCTTCACAATATCCCCCTCTCTTCTCTTCTCCCCTGATGCTGACTGGGTTAGGACAGGTCCTTTGCTTTCTAAAATCCACCAACTCCAACTCCTCAGTGTTTTTGATGTTAAGTTGCATATGGTTTAGTTCAAAGCACACCATAAAACTGTTCACCATATTCCTGTACTCAGCCTCATGTCCCCTGCTGATACAACCCACAATGGTAGAGTCATCAGCTAATGCAGATGGCAGGACAATGAGCAGTGTCTGAAGTGTGAAGTGTAGAGTGTGAACAAAAAGGGAGGACAGACTGTCCCCTGAGGCGCCCTTGCTGCTCTCTACTATGTGTAACATGTTGCTCTGCAGTCTCACAATCTGTGGCCGACCTGTGAGGTAGTTGGTGTTCCAGGCCAGATTTGGAACCTCTGCCTGCATTAGGGTGGCCACTTTCATAACCCTAAAAAGGAGGACATCACACACCAAAGGGAGGACATGACACAAGAATATCGGGATAAAAAAATAACCTTAATCTGAGAATGCCACAGATGATGTAACTGCACTCCAGACGTTTTGGTTGCGCTTGTCTGTATCAGCATGGCATTCAATAGCACCCTTTCCTTTGCTTCTAATGTCTACATCACCTCGGCAAAGCATACAGAAAGCATGGAATTCATATTTCCTACTTTTTGTAATTAAAGAATGCTGTGTTGACCACTCTGGATGGTAGGTTGTTTTTCCTTTTTGGCATTTTCACAGCATTGTTTGCATCAGGGGTGAGAACTTTTGACCAGCACTGAGAGGGTTTTCTGTGTTTAGCTGGTTGTTTAACCAATTAAATTAAATATATTAGTTTCAACATGTTTGTGAACTAATGGCACAAAAATGCAACCTCAGCTGCCTTTTAAAAGGAGGACTAATAGGTGTCCATCCAGGCATTTAGTCGGCAGGGAGAAGAAAAACTGGACTGTCCGAGCAAAAGCCGGATGTCTGGCCATCCTAAAAACTCAAAAGTCAAAAAACAAAAGTCAAAAATTGAAAAGTCAAAAATTCTAATATTGCTACCTGCCTCATCCAGGTGAGTATAAACCTTGTTTAGCAGAAAAATTATGGCATATTACATGCCAGTGTGGGGCTGGTAAGCAAAACGCAGCAATGTCATATAATGACTGGAGGTACTGCAAAACTATCTGCACCAGTGAATTCATGATATATGAAGTCAAAGCCACTGGTCAAGGCATGAACAAGGCATGAGGATCTGGTCATCAGGATCTGGCTGAAGAGCTGCTGAAAAATCCTGCACAGCTGAGTAGCACATACTATGAGCCATACAGAAGCATTTCTATTCTGTAAACACTACTGTCATGTGACAGGGACATCACATACCAATCCTTGGGCTGATGCCTATGAAAGGTTAGAGGCTGCACACATACTCATACACACACCTACACACCCTTTGCATACATTGATAAAATGTGTGTCAATGAGTAATAATACATTATTCAGAAGAGTTGCTTTTGCCTTGTTGTTACAGTTTGGAGCAGGTATTTTTTTCTTTTGCTACTGTAGTTTGAGTTATGAGTCAGTTTTAACTTACGGTTTATAATAGAGCATGCCTGTGCAAACACAGGCACACACACAAACAGATCAACACTCACACACTCTCCACACCTGCATTTCTAACACCTGTTTATAACACCTATGTGGAGCATACACTGATCAGGCATAACATTATGACCACCTTGTTTTCACACCATCACCACATCAGTGTCACTGCAGTGCTGAGAATGATCCACCTGATGATAGTACCTGATCTGTGCTGGTCCTGTGGGAGGACTAACAAAGTGTGTAGAGAAACAGATGGACTACAGTCTGTAATTCTAGAACTACAAAGTAAATCTATATAGTAAGTGGATCTGAGAAAATGGACAATGAATGTAGAGGTGGTCATAATGTTATGCTTGATCAGTGTATATTTTTGTTTCATTATTTGTTGTTTCAGGTTGTGGAGCAGTGAGAGTAACGTTCATGTGTTATAATTTACTTATTATTATTTACTTTACTATAATTTTTTACTTGCATATTTGTTGCAGGTAAAAATAACTGACAGTTATATTGATTACTTGACCACTTCACCAACTTGGCATGAAATTGGTGAAGTTGGTTAGTAAACTACTTTTGCCATGCTTGCTGTAGCTTAGCTTGCTACATTTCTCTGGGGTTACCTTCAGCGTAGTGAAGCTTCATTTAGTGTAGAATAACATGTAACTTAGATTACTACACTTTACAGGCAGCTTACCTAACACTACCAATTTCAATATCATAGTGTAACTTTGCACATTACACAACCTGCCGTGGACATATGCAGGGTGAGTGAGCCGGCTTGAAAGTGAAGGTGCACAGTTTCTTTCTTTCTTTTGCACAAAAAAACATGCTCACTCATGCTCACCGAGGTACCAGACAACACCTGGTCTCAATAGAGGAGGCATCGATTACTACAACCTGCAGCCTCTAGAACACAAACCCTGGGCATCTGTTAATCTGTTAGTCTCGATGATGAAAATGGCCTTAGCTAATGTAATGTCAGTCTCAAATAACTCATTCACTGTAAATTTTATTTCATTTCATTTTACATTTCATCAAAATGATTTTTTTTTACTTCTTGAGAGCTGGACTTTTAAATTTTATTTGAAACATGGCTCCAAACTAAAGATCTGCATTTGTTCTCAGATGTGTGCCCTACCGACTTTTTAATTCTTAGACATTTTTAGAAATGAATACAAATGCCCTGTTATCTGTCATGATGTCTATACTAGCTATAAATCACTTATTGAATCTCTGGACTCAATGCTTTGTATTCTCATTTACAGGCCACCTAAAACAATTAAAGAATTTTCTGAACTTTTATCCTCAGTAACTCTAATGTCTGACCAGCTATTGATTTTGGGGGCTTCCTTCCATATATGTTGCCCTTGCAAGCCAATGGTCAGTGTCTTGAACCATTTGTTGAAATCTTTTGCTTTAATTCAGTATGTAGTGGCCCTATTCCTGAGCATGAGGATTCCTGATCTTGTTTTGTCACATCGTTTTAATGTCATTCATTCATTCATTTTCTTGACCGCTTATTCCTTTTCAGGGTCACGGTAGAGCCGGTGCCTAGCTAGCAGCATAGGGCGCAAGGCAGGAACAACCCTAGACAGGGCACCAATCCATCGTAGGGCACACACACTCACACACTCAC
>JAOVYV010000021.1:8988264-9003510 GCA_025674545.1 Hassar affinis
GCAACTACACACAGTATCCTATACTACACCACTAAAGTTGCTGCGGCCGTTTATGATCCAGTCAGCAACTACACACAGTATCCTATACTACACCCCTAAAGTTCCTGCAGCTTCACATACTTTTGTGTCCTTAGTTATTTTCATAGTAAGCTGCTTGATTACTTACTATAAGCAATGTGGTTTCTAGTGGCAGACAAAAGTAAATGGCTGGCTAGTGTTGGTGTTGCTAGGGTCATCTTATCAAATATGACTAACCAAGGTCATGAGTACAAAACCATCAATCATGGCCTTTTGTGTAAAATAAATTTATGTGTATAGCCAATGTAAAGCCAATAAACATTTAATTTATTACAACTACTACCCTTTATTATTTGAATTTACCAGTTAGTAAACATGTTGGGTCTCTAAATGGCATAATATGTAGCAAAGAAATTCTATTAATTAATTATGTTCAATTAACTAAAGGCTTTCAAAAAGGGTTTGTGTGCTTGGGTAGTGTAAGTTGGGGGGATGGGGAGAAGGGGCTGTATCTCCAGCCACACTAAAACAATGTGCTAGACAACTAGCCCTAGTTTCCACTGCCATTTATTTCCTAAGCATTGTTCTAGACTGCTTCAAATTTTCCTTTATTGTTTCTGTCCCAAAATCGCCTGCTTTAATAACTATAGTTCACTGACAATTCAACTAGACTTCATCCTGTTGCATTTATCTCAGTAACTATTAAGTTTAACTATTAACCTTAAGAATGTGCATATTCTTGCATATATGTGCACAGTGCATATACTTTTTAAAGATTGAAAAAAAACCCCTCAGCATTGCACATTCCACCCTTGCACAGTTTTACAGAGCCATCATTGAAAGCATGTTCTCTTACTCCTTTGTTTTCTGGTTTGGTTCTGCTATGATGAGTAAGACCTGATTCTCAACAAACTTGTAGCTCAGTCCCAAATGTATTTTTTTCTCCATAGGCCAGAATATCTTTCTCTTAAACTCAGTTTTACCAATCTTCCATTAAGCCCTGAATGATGGAATATTTCTGAGATCTCTGTACTCCAAGCAGGTTATCTCATCTATGTGGAGGATGTCTGAAGCTCTGCTAGAGCAGACAAAGAGTTCTTGGTCACCTCACTTATCAAGACCCTTCTAGCCCAGTTACTGAGTTTGCCCAGATAAACGCAGAACTAGGAAGAGCCTTGGTGGTTCCACACTTCAAAAGAATGGACCCTACTGTGCTACTGAGGACATTCAACGCTTCACAAATGGTATATAGTTTTGCCCAGCTCTTTATAATCATAATGTTATTGCACAGGTCAATGAAGAGTTCATTTGGTTCCATGGTTTTGGTTTGACATGCACAGTGTATGACATTGCACACACATATGTGCTGTTCTAAATTATGTCCATTCATTTGAATTTGCCAGGCAAATTCTATAGACATCTCCAAATAATCAACACAAACAAGAAGTACCTGAAGTACAATTGGAGTGCCTTAGCCAAGGGTCTGAATTCTGATATAAATTAGATTATTAATTAGTCTTTTGTGCATAATAATGGCTAAAATGTCAATTTAATCAATTAAAAATGAAATCTATAACTCAATAAAGTGTGTAAAAAGCATGCGAATCCTTTCTGAAACCGTTGTAAATGGTGGCCATTGCAGCATGTCACCACACCATGGATGATGTTTCATTGTGGGCTCTTAAACTTATCACATTTCTGAAGGGAGCAAAATGCCTTTGTCTGCTCACGGCTCAAAGGGCCCATCATGGGATTTCACGCCTGTTCTCCTTATAAACGCATGGCGAATGCAGAACTGAAATAGGTTTCTCTAAAGTCTACCTTTTTGTTAGTGATCATCTTCATCAGAAACAGAAACATATGATGTTAATTTGGGTTTAATCACACTCACCTCATTAATGACAAGTGTATAATTACTTCTGAACATGAGTTTTGGGTCCGAAATGATTGATGACTTAGTCATCAAACTATTTGACATGAAGAACACCTTATCACAGAGTCAGTTATAGAATGTGGACAAAATTTACTGGGATAACCTCATATAGTGTGACAAGTAATAATCTTAAAAGACAGCTGTTTTGGGGGAAACTAATCCCTGCGTGTGCAGTTCTCATTTCAAGAAAAGCTAGCTACGCTTTCTTAAAATGCAGTAAAAACGCAGTAAAAATCTGTAATTTGTTAATTCACTTGAAGCATTATTAAACAGACAACAGGACAAAGAAAACATTTTCAGTGTTTTGAGTCATGAACTTAATTTTATTTGTTAAATATAAACAAATTTAGAAATAGATACCTTCAACACACTAAAAAAAGTTGTGACAGGCATGTTTACCACTGGGCCACATAACCTTTTATTTTAATTATACTTTTAAATAATTTGGGAATTGAAAATAGTAAGTGTATTTTTGCAGGTGGAATTTAGCCCATGTGGCTATCCATCACAGTACCTGAATATTTTCATGATATTATGAAATGTAAATGGTGAAAGGCCTAAATTCTCAGCAACACTGTGCTGAGAAACATTGTATTTGAACTGACTGAGAATTCTCTCATGAAGGTTAGCACAAAGTGGTCCCATGTCCCATCCTTGCTTGCAAAGACATTTGGTGGGTGTTCCTTTTATGTTAAATCTTGATGACCTCATGTTACCAGTTAAACTGCTAATCGTGGAACCTTACAGAACAGTATTACTTGTATAACCTTTTTTTATACAAATATTTTTTGTCTTATTTTGCTTCAGTTCCAACTTTTTTTGAGTGTGTTGCAGCCATCCATTTCAAAATTTGTTTATATTTTACAAATAGAATTAAGTTCATCATTGTGTGACGGTCACTTTAGCTGCCTTAGATAAGCGCATGCGCAGTACAGCGTAAATACTGGTACTAGAGAGAGAGAGTAAAGATGCCAATAAATGGTGGTTAGTGCTAGGTTGTAGCCTGTACGCTCTGCCTACGGATGTTATCCTGGATTGTGATGTTGTGAAGTGTGGGTGCTCCCCAGCCCAATAAATGGTCACCATTGCACCACACCTGCTGTTTCTTGTGTGTTTCATCTGGAAGCCAGGGCATGTAACTAATCATCCAGTAGCATCTCTCCCACCGGGAGCTTCGTCCCCCCACTAAGCAGCCATCACAATTGAAAACTCTGAAAATCTTTTCTTTGTCCTCTGTGTCTTAAATAAAGGCTCAAGTGAATGAACAAATTACAGATTACATTTTCTCCCAACTTTTCTGGAAATGGGGTTTGTATTTGCTTGAATAGCTAAAAGTTATGTATGAAGTCTAAATACAGATATGGGCAATTTCTGTATTAAACCTTAAGTATGTGCTTTTAACTCTGAATACATAACTGAGAATGATGTGATAGCCTAAATTTATACATCATAAAGTAGGCTACAGTGTGTACAAATGGGGAAAAGTTGTGATGCCTGTATTGCACATAAGTGAAGACTTTTTGTCTACAACTTTACATGTCATGGTTCATTACCACGCAGTCATGAAAAGTCATTTTTAAATGGACAAATTGCTGTCTCAGGAATGTTGATTAAATCATAAACACAATTTTTCATAAAGTTATATGAATCATAAATGTTCAATATATTTGTCATAACAATGTTAGAATTTTTTTTTAATTAAAAAACTATCTAAGATGTTATTTTACCTACTTCAGGTGTTTTGTGATCAGGTCAGCTTCTTGTTTGATGTTTACTACACCTCCTGCATTGATGTCACATTAATTAAGCCATCTGCCAAGGGCAAGGGCTTGCTAAATAAGTAATAAGTTTTAACTTTCATTTATAAGGCCAGAAAATATATGCAAATCAGTTATTCTCTCCCAGTCCAGTTTACCCGATTCCCCAATAATACCCCCATAACCACCCCCTGCATGTGTGTGGTATTGTTGAATATTCTGTTTCAGACAGTTTTAATGTATTCTAAATCAACAGACAGCTTTCAGCTAGAATCCTGCATCCCTTGGTTTCCTTTTACAGCAGGTGGCAGAAGCAAGGACACAAACAGTCCCAATATGGATTCAGTGTCACAGGCTGTCACAAGCACAAGGGCACAGCACGCACAAATGACAACGTGAAATCCCCTGAGAAAAGCTTCCCATGGCAAGAAATCTTTTGGACCTTCTTAAATCAATTACATATGGATATGTTTGAAGGGGCTGGAATCAGGGTTTCCGTGTACATGAAATGGAACTTTACACTCAATTTACAACTGAGTGTTCATACATTTAAAGCACCTGTGCCACCTAGTGGCTGAACACGGTTTAGCAGTTTAGTGTATCATTCACTGCAGGGTTTAAACGTGTAAAGTGTACAGCCTCCAAGTTAGAGAGACAAGAAAAAAGTATGAGTGGAGTACAAAAGTGCAAAGATCACCAGATATAAAACAAACCAGCGGGTTGAGTGAATATGATGATGATTATGATCATGCACCAGTCGGACTAGGGAGCTTATTAAACCCAGATTCAGGCCAAAACAAAGATGCAGATGTTGGAAAATCTCAGAGGCACTACACCAAAACACACATCCAGAAAGAGAAAATGATATCCGGCACAGATTTTAGACTTTACAATCCTTATCAAGGAATTTGCAGGACAGAAAGAAAACTTTTTAAAGGTAAGAATATGCTTTACTGCTGCTACATGGATGGATTTTACAGATCTAACGTTCCTGTACTTTTGCTATAAGGACATTCATAGCGCTGTGAATGGTTTATTACAGCCTTTTTGGTGTGTACTTTGGAGTGTGAATCTATGATGGGATCGGTGTGCTACGATGTGTGTCTACGGAATGGTCACCATCATTAGAACTTGCCTAGATCATAAAAATGTCACAAAGGAACACAGAAGCACAGTTGTTCAGTGAACGTCACCTAAAGTGTTAAGTTGAAGATGAGGGCCATCAGGGCAATCAGCCAGACATTTAGACATTTACACTGTGGTGACCAGGTTAGACCACATATTGGCAGTCAAGAATGAGGCAGAATACTAATCAGCATCCATAGAAAATTATATAATGTGATCTTTTTACCCCTATCCAAATTGTGGGTCACTGCATAGAAAGATTTTAAGTAAACGCCCAATCTAACAGTTTACTAAAGGCAAAAGTACAAAGTGCTCAAAACCTGGCCATTCATTTGTGGTAGATTGCAGGTGGTCGTGTAACTGCAAGTGGTCTCATTCGTTCATATGGGATTTTTTAAATTTATTTTGAAATTAAATTAACTAAAAACAATAACTCACATCGACTCTAAAAATACATACAGTAGCACATCACATATCCATGAGATTATCCATGCAACAGTGTTTGAACCATGTCTGTACATCAAGCAGTTTGGGATGTTGAGGCAATGTCCTTTGTTAAAAGCGCTTTAGAAATAAATTAAATTGAATTGAAATTGGATGTATTAATAAAAGAATTATGTGGAATAATAATAATAAGGGGAAGAAGATGAAGAAGAAGAAGAAGAAGAAGAAGAAGACATATTGTCTAGGGATAACAATATAGTGCTTTTCAAGTACCATATTATTATTATTATTATTATCAATAATAATAATATAGTGCTTGCAAAGCACAGGGGTGGTACTTATCACACCTCAATCACATTCATTTACCAGCTAGCCATGAGCTGGTATTAGATTGTGTACTAAATTACAGTTCAGTGTATATCAGTGTATATCAGTATATATCAATGTAATTCAGTATGTAACATATCACATCATAGTACATTCAA
The DNA here is from genome assembly GCA_025674545.1 of Hassar affinis. Classification (NCBI taxonomy): domain Eukaryota; kingdom Metazoa; phylum Chordata; class Actinopteri; order Siluriformes; family Doradidae; genus Hassar; species Hassar affinis. Next base: position 8,994,027 of record JAOVYV010000021.1, read on the forward strand.
CAGGTAAATATAGTTCTATTTTGTTCACAGTATGCCTGTACACAGTGGCACAAAAAGTGGGTATGCAGCATATGCGAAGCATAGGGGTGCTGCACTATATCGCCAAATCGATGCCGGACACATAGTAACTAGTAAAATCTGGACACATAGACGGGGAGGGGGGGCGCCGATAATATGTTTGCATACACATCAGAAGTATGTAGTTGCACCCCTGCCTGTACGTGTGTGTTCATCCTTGTTCAGCAATGCTTTGTTCACTGTCCATATCCAAAGCATATTTTGGCCCTTTTTTGGGTCCTCAGATCAGGTGTGTAAAAGTCAATAAAGCCTACAATAACTTTTTGAACTTTCAGAAGTCTCTGGCCACGATTGAGGAGGAGGATGAGGAAGAGGAGGTGTCCAGTGTTCAGCTTTATATGCTGAACCTGGAGGACAGAGTGAAGGTGCTGTAGAAATTGCTCTGTGAGGCTTGTGGAGAAAAACATTAAACAGTACTTCCCAAATAAAGAAGTATGGCCCCCTGCAGATGTGAACATTAGCCACTCAAGTTTGAACCTTTTCTGTCTCATGGCTGTATTTTAGGCTGGAGTGAGAGCGAGGGTTTTACAGTGTCCTTTCTCTCAATATGAAAACACTATGGTAAGTGTTTCTTCTCATTAAGCCAAAACTGCTGCTGTGTTTGTAGCCCAGAGAAATAAATATAGTAATGTTAGAGATTTTAAACACTCCATCTGGATAGTGAGTCATATACAATCCAAACACAGTGCTAAGAGTGTGCAAGTAATTTAAGTCTAACTTTCATCACCTACTGCATTACAGTGACCTTGCATCCCAGGTATATTCTAAAAAACAAAAGAAGCTTGGTGTCACATTCCTGCAAGACTCAGTGGAGTTGTTAAAGGAACAACTCTATGAGACTCGCAGGACATGTATCAAGTTATTGAAGGTAAGTGAGAAAGGCCTTGCCCTAATCTGCACTTTTCTCCAATAATATATATATGAATAGCATGATGTGGTGTGGAGATGGAAGTTTCAACAAGACAGCAACACACAGCCAAAATAACTCAGACAGACCGTGCATCGCCTAGCTACTCTACTGACTGGAATCCCACTGAAAATGTCTGGAAGATATTGAAATTGAGAGACGGACCCTCATATCCTTGTGGAATTGAAAATGAGTTCCTGACAGGAATGGCAAAAAATCTGACAATAATCCTGCAGAAAACCTGTTCCTTCTTAGTATACACATCTCCAGACTGTAATTGCGCAGCGTACTCTGGAGCATGAGAACACAAACCTGAGGGAGGAAGTAAAAACACTGCAAGAGTCAGTGGAGAAGTTGGAGGGACCACTCGATGAGGCACACAGGACAAGAGAATGAGCAATGAGTAAATGAACCTTAATAAAAATTTTAATTCAATATTTATGAGAATTAGGATATGATGAAGACAGTGGCACAGCAGAAGAGGAGTTACTAGATGTGAGCTTTTTTATGACTGCTATCATGAATCAGTAGTTTCTGTTGAGCCTCACAAGTATGTGAATGTGCCCCATTTGCAGGAAAATTGGGACACTTTCTTAAAATGCAATAAATCAAGTATGCTCAAGTCTTGTATAGAAATATGGTAGAAATACAGCTTTAATTTAGAGCTCGGTATGGCAGGATTTAGGTCAGGCTACTGGAACAACTACTACTTTTCTTAAAATGTTTGTTCCAGGTCTTGCTGGGTGAGGCTAAAGAGATAGCTCACAATATGCAGAATACCAAAGCCAAGATCTTCACCAGGATAAAATGGCTGAAATGCCTACAAGACTTACTAGAAGACCCTGTGTCGAAACTGATTAACTGCACCACAGACTCACCTCCTGATTCCCAGTCACGCTCCTGGGGGCATTCCAGATTGCGATTTTAGTCAAAACTCTGAGTTTGTTAAGCCTGAGAAGAGGGAAACTCTGGGTTTCCATACCAGTAAGAGAAGTAACTCAGATTCTGAGCCAAACCTGCTGCTCACTGGCTTCATTAAGGCAAGTTACAAAAGAACTGGTATTTTGCTCTTGGGGTCCCCCTAAAGGTTGCAGAGTACAAGTCATTTTAACACAAATTGCTTTGAGCCAAGTGCACTACATAGGGAGCACAAACCATTATAGTATTGTTTGGTAGCACATTTTTGTGAAGTGCACCATGAAATTTGGAACTGCATTTGCTGTATATGTGCATTTGTAGAAAGTGAAATGATACTGAAGCAGCAAAAGATCATAAGTGAAAGAGCCATGTCAACTGACAAGGCAGAGTAATGTTACAGTATTGTTCACAAAAATGACTGCAGGGGAAAAGGGGGCAGGGTGGAGGGTTTGGGATGGTTCATGAGGGAGGACTACATGGACCCTCCACAGGAAGCTGCTGGAGGCACTTGAAGAAAACAATACAGTAAACATTGACCATCACTTGTACAATTGTCTGTAACACCCCCTCAAAATAAACTTGATCTTCTGACAGTGCAAAAGGAAAGACTTCCAGCTAGAGAATTCTTTGTCTGGCCAACAACAGAGCAAAGGCTATGGCATCCACTTCTCGAGATCTGCCCAATGATGTGGCTATCAGAGTCTCTCAGGGTTTATGTTGTTATTTTACTGCCAATTCGAGAGCACATTTTTAAATGCGAGAGCGCAATTCACGGAGCACTCATGTGCTCACTCATATTTTCTCTGCCCTTGCTCAGATTCACTTTGTTTGCTGTGAAACACTGCTCTCGCGCTCAGATATATCCTGCTCTTCTTTAATTTTGTGAAGCGTGCATGCTCAGCCAAATGCAACACATGCGCTCGGAAATCTTTTTAAGCTCTCATGCTCAGATTTTCACCGCAACAGTGTTGCCATAAGTCGTCAGCCAATCAGAAAGAAGTATCGGATTTTGACCAGTGAAACTGGTCCTGCTGCTCAACACATCCTCTACTGTGTACAAACTTAAATATGCCATTTTATGACAGTGTAGAGCACAATATCTATTTATTTACTGACTTCAATGTATTGCAAAAAACAAACATAGGTAACGTAGAGGGTTTTTTCCCTCTAGATATAAATATAAATAAATATAGATTTAGTTTGTTATATTGTACGAACCCGTGGGGAGATTAAATATTTTATTGATTTGGGGAAAAAAAGTGTTTTATTTTTTGCAATACGTTAGCAAACAAATAAAGTCAGTAAATAAATATATATTGTGCTCTAAACTGTCATAAAAATGACATGTTTAAGTTTATACACCATAGAGTATGGAGAGGTATTCATGCCAAATTGAAAAGTACGGTAATCGCTGCAGTGCCAAAACTTGAAATGCAATGCACAGAATGTATTGTTTTTCCATCATGGAATGCAGAATCATGCCAAAATGAAAAACAAAACCACTATTACATTGTTTTTCACATCGCTTGTCTTCTTTATGAAAAACAATACATGAAGATTTGCATTTTCAAAATGACATGCTGAATTTGTCACAATTAAATATAAATCTCCACAAACCCACCTCACTGAAATGCAATGCATATGAGGTTGCATTTAAACAGACATGGTGAAAAAGTGCCAAAATGAAAAGTAAAACATCCATTACATTTATTTAATGACATTCCATCTCTTAACAGAAAAGCAATGTGTGTGGATTTACATTTAAGGCTTTAGAGAAATCCTATTGTAGTTTCCCCAATTCATACTTCCAAAAACATTTTCTGTGAGTGTTTTTTTTTTGTATTTCTGAAGTCAAAGCATAGTTTCAAGTAAGATCCAGTGTTGTTCTGGAACACAGAGAATGTAAGTAAGCAGAGTAGTATGCAGCTGTAATAGTGGAAAACTTTACAGATCCAGACTTACTGTTGACAGTCACCAATCACCAAACAGTGGCTAAATAAGAACCTACACATGCATACATTTTCAGTAAGATTTATGGCCTTTTACAACTCTGTACTTGAAAGGAGGACATTCTGTATTTTCCCATTCCATCAGCCTAGAAATTATTCATCTTACCTGACTCCTGACTAAACTTCCATCAAGTACATTCTCTCAGTCACTTACATTTGTTTGATTTTCCTGCACTAGACCACCTCATTCAACTGTCTTAGCTCAGGAAGAGCTTACTAGCTGCTGGGTAAGTTGATGTACTGGATCAACAAAACATAAAATTACACAGTTCATTGGGAATTAATCTGTAAAAACATACACAACTTTGCCTTACAATGACGACTCAATCCTCTGCATCATAGTGCAGCCAAGTGAACCCCAAACTAGTTAAAGGCAGAATGTACACAGCATCCCAAACAAACCCCTGAAACAAGCAATTTCTAATAATAAAAATGATCCAGAGACAATACTAAGTACACATATAACCAATTGAAAACAAAGGCAAAAGAATTAAATATAATATGCTTTCATGCCTCAGGAGGTACAAACTAAGTTTGGTTGCATATTGGTTTCATGTGGTTGCATCAAGGCTTCATATGATTCTATCTTGGATGCCATTTTATTTTTTTAATACATCAAGTCAACAATGGATGATAAAGTGACCCAAGTGCACAAACATGGAAAAAGCTCTCTAACACAGGAAGGCCAGGGCATTTTAAGCAATTACTATACTTAGAATACAAATACTAACCCTTCTGACAAAGATAAACCTTCACCTTAAATGACCTCATTTTCATCTAAGGCAGGCATGTAAAAAACCAAAATGTTTCAACTTGAGAGAACTAGCAAGTGCAAGAACAAAGACAAAGAGAAGACGAAGGGAGGGGGAAAAGCAGAGAGTCAAAGGCTCTTTCAAAATGCCTGCCTTTTGGAATTTAGAGATGTTGATGAAGATTTTAAATGATGGCATGTCCAGTTTCCCATCCTTTCTCTCTGTGTTCTCTTTTGTGGGTCTTCTTTCTCTTATCACACTTGCATCCATTTCTCTCTGAGGCATGGTACAGAATAACCAATCTTTTCCCAGTAGCCTCTGTCTCTCAGTATCTAGTAGCTCTGTAAAGCTTTTAATCAACCATTGCTTGCGCTCTTGTTTTCAGGCCTGATGGAGGGGCACAACTCGCCGGATCCCCTGCCTGCAAACTGGACACAATGGCTGAGGTAGTGCCTCATAGCAGCTGTAGCAACAACACACATGTCCACAATCCAGCAAGACACACCCTCTCGGATTACTCAAACAGATTACACATGCATTCTCAAAGTCCTCTTCCCCCTCCCCCATCTGTTCAAACTCCCTCTTCATCCTTTCTCTCTCCCATTTTCTCTGGATAAGCCTATAACAGCGAAGTCCTGCCCACAGAACCACGGCGAGGCCCACCATAGCAAACATGCCTGTCAGGGCCCACCAGCAGGATGCCTGGTCCTCTTGGTCAAGCCGAAGTGACTCAAAATCAGCTGTGGTCAGAAAGTAAGTGGAGCCATCCGTAGGGGGGCGGAGTTTAAGCAAGCGGTCAGAATCGAGGATGAGTTCTCCGGCAGCGGTGATGCACACACCAACCCTCAGCATTTCCTCGGTCTCCAGCTGGCCCTTGCTTTTCTCGCCACTCAGAAACTGGCTGAGCAGGTCACTAAAGGCATACTCTGCCTGGTGGAACTTCTCGTGCACTGTTTCCATCTCAGGGCCAGATGCCTCCAGGGGACGCAGAACCCTCACCTGTGCTCCATCTCTTCCCACTAGAGCAAAGGGCACACTACTCACACGCTCATGCAGCACACACTCACGGTCCATCCTGTAGAAGAGAAAAGCAGTGTGTGTGAGTTTCTATATGATGTACTGAAAAGAGGATGTATGTGTGTGAGTCAGCAAGACAAAGAGTCACTACAGAGATCCATCAAACTACTTTTATACAAAGCCAAAAATGTGCATGTGAAAGGCTTACTAATAAATGTGGTGTATAGGCTGTACTGATAATGTTGCAGTAAAGGTTGATGGTTCTTCATGACTGTGTTTTAATATGAATTGTAACAAGAAGCAATCTGGAAAGTTCTAGCCTGCCATATACAGTATTGTGCAAAAGATTTAGGCAGTTGTGGAAAAATGCTGTAAACTAAGAATGCTTTCAAACATACAAATAATAATTGTTTATTTATATACATTTACAAAATGCAAAGTGAGTGAACCAAAGAAAAATCTAAATCCAATCAGTATTTTCCTGTTACTACCCTTTGCCTTCAAACCAACATCAATTCTTACACATAAGTACACATACATGTGGGATTTTGTAGGATTATAGTCAGGTGTATGATCAACCAAATATACCAAACAGATGCCAATGATCATCAATTTCACAAGTAGCTTGAAACACAGTCATTAACTGAAACATAAACAGCTGTGTAGGAGGCTTAAAACTGGGTGAGGAACAGCCAAACTCTGCTACCAAGGTGAGGCTGAAACTGAAGACAGTTTCATGTCACAGGACATACACCATGGCAAGACACATCAACAACACACAAGGTAGTTATACTGCATCAACAAGGGCTCTCCCAGACAAAGATTTTGTGTGTGACCAGACTAGTGACCAGCATGAGAAAGAGATGCCAGGCTGAGGCTCCTCTTTGTTAAATGAATAAATTGTTAAATTGCCAATAAGTCTTGTTTCTTCAAACTTCAATCATCCAGTCCACCAAACACAAAACGAGTCAATGGCAGAATAAGCTGTTTGGCAATGGCAGAGAGGATTTGGCAAATTTTTTAATGGGCACAACCCACATTCTCAGCTCTACTGCTCATCCCACAAATGCATGTGCCTTACAAATGTGGCACCATTTAAAAGGGGAAATAACAGGCTTTCCAATGGTATAAAATTTATTGCCAAGAAGCAACAAAGAAATAATATATAAATAAAGTACTTGGTCCCCTAAACTTAATAATGGGTTGTGTGTGGGGCAGTGTTAGCTCAGTGGTTAAGACATTGGACTACTGATCAGAAGGTCATAATCCCAGCACCACATTGCTACTGCTGGGCTCCTGAGCAAGACCCTTAACCCTCAACTGCTCAGTTGTATAAATGAGATAAGAGCAAGTAAATCTGGATAAAGGTGTCCTTCAAATGGAAGAGAAGCGTATGAGTGCTTTAAATCAGCAACATTTGAGGCTTTTCAAGCATGGTCTGTCTGTTTAACGCTCTCCCACAGCATCCCAACAGGGCTCAAGCCACAACATTTGGGAGGACATTGATTTTGCTCTTGCGTGTAGGATCTTTGACTTGCTGTATAATCTGTTTGTGCTGGAGCATCAATATGATGGAGTGATGACCAGACATTTTCTCGTAGAATTCATGATTTTCTCAATTATGGCAAGTCACCTAGGCAGCAAAGCATCCCCATACATCACACTACCAATATAATGCATTGACAACAGTTTTTGACAGGAGTTAAAATATTTTAGTCTAATAGACCACCAGGCTAGAATCATACATAAAACTTTGCTTATAACTACACATGAGTTCATGAGTGTGTTATAACAAAATAAACTGTATTGTACCAGAGGGTACAACTGCAAAAATGTACTGCTTAGGAAAAAAAATACAGAATTTGAATTTCACTGCAGAAACCTCTGGTAGGCAGAGATAGCAGCATAACGAGAGAAATGCACAATGGAAAATTCAACATTATCTCACCAGGTGCGTGACAAACTGTTCCAGACCAGTTTATGCTCCCGAAGGAACAGTTTCTGAATAACACCAACAGTTCCATCCTTAAAGTGACTGCTCAGGGGCATGTCTGTGGGCTGTACTGTACCTGCAGATACAGGGAGACAAGAGAAGGATGCATTTGTACATGAACCATCCCTTTGTTTTATTGTTTTTTAAACAAATATATGCAGAACCAACAACAACAGAATGTTGCCCAGGTTCTATTTTGGCAATAGTCCATTCTCATGCATAGATTTTGAGAGCAATTACAGATCAGAAAAATAACCGCTGTAAGCGAGGTTGCGTAGCTGAAGCAATTCAAGATTCTGGGATTTTGAAAGTTTTTGAAAGTAGCACAGTGAGCAGTCAAAATGAGATAAGCTGAAAATGCAAGCTCATGAATAATACTATAAATCAGCACATACTGGAGTGAATTACTTTTGTAATTAGGAGAACAACATTATTTCAAACAGTTACCTTAAATTAGGACTGAATTCACTGGTCAATAAGAATCTCAGTGTGATTCCTGTTTGAGGATTTAAAGCAGCTTACCTTCAATAACCACATACTGCAGACACTTCCCGGGTGTGGCATTCATACGATCAACAAGTTCCTCATTTAATGCAACATGAGGCGCTGCCTGAAACCACAAATCCACTCATTAAATACACATACTTTTTTTACATTCAAAAACACTTACAAACTTCCTACAACATTATAATAAATAAGTGATCATAACTATGTTGCTGAATTCACAGGTGCACAATCTGCATTTTAATGGCTGGTCTTGTAAAGCAAATGGCAACAGACATAAATATGATTGTCCTCACATTGAGTTTGTCCAGAATTTTGCGTTTCTTTCTGTATAAATAATAGAAGAGCCCCGAGAAAGCAATGCTGGAACCTAAAAACACAGCCTCCATCTTCCCAACAGAGAATTCCTCCATCTTCTTCTTGCTCTTACTTGTTACTCTTCACAGGGTGTGAGCTGGACTTGTGTAAACAAAAGCAAAATGATAAATTAATGTAACAGTGGAGAAATGTTCTTTATCTTTCCTTTATGTAAATACATTTCAAAGCATCAAAATAATCATTTTTCTAAAGTGTAAAACTTTCAGGTGGTGTGACATATACCCATGTGAGTAGATTAAATAAACCATTAAAATGGCTTTATTTAGTCAAATAAAAATCTGTTTAGCCCGATTTTATGTTTGCAAACTTTATATTCAGAGTGTTGAAAAATAGAAAAGCTTTAAAATGATTAAATTCATATAATTGAAGATCTTTTGCCCCTAAATTCTTTCTGTGACAGAACATGACTGCCAACAACACTATTTAGACTGCCATGTTTCTAAGAAGAGTGGGCCAGTGAGTACTGCATAACAATAAAGACCTCAAGTGACCTTAAAAATGCCATTGTCAGTAGTCCTTTCACAAATACTAAAATAAAATAATATTGGAGTTGTGGTTTAGCTGGTTTCTTTACCTCAAGAGTCAAAGAAAACCATTAGATGATAGATAGACGATAGATTAGATAATACTGTTGATTTATAAATCTGGTACTATAAATTATGTATGAACATGAATTCAAGCACAAAGATTGAGATGGGCGAAGTAGAAACCTGTTTAATCTGAAAAGAGTCTGAAAAGTCTGGTGGCACAATCACTAAGCAAAATTGTGCAACCAGAGCAAACATGTAAACTCTATGTATTTAAACTTTATGTACACATATTTAAACTTTTTGTACATGTATTTACTTTGTATGTATAGTACAGGCCAAAAGTTTGGACACACCTTCTCATTCAATGCGTTTTCTTTATTTTCATGACTATTTACATT
>JAOVYV010000021.1:9051141-9063972 GCA_025674545.1 Hassar affinis
AGTTTAAACTTTTGATCTGTGATTTGTGTTCTATTCTGGATAAAATATTAGATGTTGGCACCTCCACATCATTGCATACAGTTTTTATTCACAATTTGTTTAGTGTCCCAACTTTTTTGGAATCTGGTTTGTAGTTAAGGTGATAGACATGCCAGACATTGGTTGTTTGCTATGTCCTTGTTTGCATTTGAACAAGTTTGCTTGTAATTTTATTCTTCTATTGCCCTTCATGAATATGTACAATTTTCTCAATTAATATTTATTCTGTATTTCTTATTATTCGGTTGACACGGTTACATGCTCATCTAGTGATGAGGTCAGTGATACATGAGACTAATAAATGGTTCTAGAGTGAAGATGCACAGGGTTTTGGGGGGTAAGTTATCTAACTGTGGCCAAACACGTCATACTGTCTCCTCTAGGGAGGGAGAAATTGTGTGGTTGTTTTGTGCTTGAAGACCATTGACCCACTTTACAATTGTCTTCAGGCCCAGACAATGGCAAAGGGTTTTGTAGCCAATCCACCCACCTCCTCAAATATACACAGACATACAATAATGGAGGGTTTTTGTTTACATTATGAGTGGTTTGGATTTTGCAGATTTCCTCAAAGGGCCTAAGAGATCTACACAAGCTCAGAACTATAAGGTTCTTACATTAAAAATAAAACTTCAAATTGCTTATGGAAATAGAGAGCATCATTTAGATTAAAAAAATACATTTCCCTGATTTCACCAAATCATTTCTTTCACCCATATAATCATGATATTTGTTAAAGTGTGCTGTGCTTAGCCACATGCTGGTTGAAAAGATAGAGTGAGTGAAAAGATGGAGAGAGCAACACAGCCAGTGAGTGAATAAGAGTGTTGCTGTTTAATCAGGAATACATCAAAGAGCAGATAATAGAAGAACAGGGAGGGAGACAGAGGAGGAGAGGATGAATGGAGGCGGTAGGTGCGTTTGTGGTTTGGCCAGCGGCTCTGTGCTTTTATCCCTACCGCCTCTCCCGCTCTCATCTTTGTTCTAATTTTCCTCTTAACCCCACGTGCTCCTTGTTTATTTAATGGCCATTTTGTAGTTAACACTTTCGTATTGCATTCTCCCTATCTCCCTATATTCTCTTATACCATATCTCTGTGTACCTTCCTGTGTCTAATACACACACCTTTCTTGTATCTGATTTAGTTGGTTTATTATATTTTCGCCCCTTCCCAAACACACGGGATAGTTACCCACTTGTGGATGTGTGTTTAGGCTTTGTGTGTTCCATGTCCTCTCTGTGTCCTGCTGATCCTCAAATTCTGCTGCAGCTTATTGATTTTATGCATTTTGCACAGATCTGATTTGATTTGATTTCTAAAGCACTTTTAAAAATGGACATTGTTCCAAAGCAGCTTTACAAAGAGAAAGGAAATAACATAAAATCCAGACATAACTTTTAAATTCTAGAAATATTATCCCTAAATTTTAATTTGATATCCACACAGATATGAAACAATCACAACCTCCTCTGAACTAGGGCATGAAGTAGAAGTAGGGCATGAACCCTATTAGAATAATAATGAGAAAGGGGGTGGAAAACCCATCTTACATACTTATATGTTAGGGAAGACAACAAAAAATGTGAATGTCTGTAACCAACCAGTTGTAATACCCTCTTTGCTTATAAAACACTACAATATATCTTAACAAAAGGTGCTCATCATAGGTTATTTTGAGCTAATTTAAGAATATTGCTCAATTAACAAAAGAAACCTTTTATTTTACTGTAATGAAGTGTAGTGGTTAAGGTTCTAAGCTCAAATTCCAGCACTGGCAGTGAGAGACTTGGGCAACTGAGCCAGGGTCATAGCTCTGAGTGTCTTAAATGTATGTCTGGAGTATATCTTATCTTTATTTTGGATAATATGTTCTGCAAAATGACAAATGTAAACAAACAGAAGAGAGTGCCTTTTTTCTCACCACCTTACTGTGCTTCCGTGAAGTTACAAGATGATCTGGCAGTGATTAAATCTGGATATAAAAGCATGAAAATAATCAAGGAGGGCAGTCATCTGTGATCTTTGGATGTCTTTGAAGTACCCAACCTCAGAGCTGGACAATGCACTTTTTCAATCACAAATATAACCCCACCATGCCTCAATATTAGTCCATTCAAACATCCCCATCTCTCTTTCTCTATCTCTCTCTCTCTCTCTCTCTCTCTCTCTCTCTATCTCTCTCCCTCTCTCTTTCTCTCTCTCCCTGCCCCCTCCCTCTCCCTTCATTTACTATTAACATCTTTTTGAATTCTGTGCTGTTTGTCATTGGCCACAAGATGAAGAGGGGAGGGTTATCCCCCATCCTTACAGTGCCTGGTGAGGCTGTATATATCTCCCAAGCAAGAACTGATGCTCTACTGTTGTTCCTCCAAACATGCTTGCAGACAGGCTGAGGGAGTAAATGGGGATGAGGGAGTAAATAGGGTAAATTTGGAAGCCAAAGGAGTTGTGTAGCAGAACCCATGCATAATCCCATCCCATAATCATAACAAAAAAAGATCTGTGGGTGTGTGAAAGTGGTACCACACTGCAGAAGATCTATTATTTTCTTTTCTATTTTTTATTTCTTTTTTTAAGGACGGCTTACCCAAGTTTGGGTAGTGTGGGACCATGCTACTGATGTCACTGCTGCTACTGATGCTGATTGGTTGGTGTGCAGCAGCACCTTTAGGAAGAGAAGTCTACAGAATGCCACAAAGTATGCTCAAAGGTAAGCCAGAGTAGTCTGTAGCAGTGCCAAAGTGATGACCTTTCAAACATGTTTTAATCTTGGCCCTCTGGTATGAATACTTTATGGACAATTCCTTGAGAATCAAAAAAGATTTTCTTTGAGCGAGGTGATGATGTGTGGCATTCAGCACTTAGCCTTTTTGTCTCAGGATAGTACTTGAACACCCATGATTCAACTCCACTTTTTTCAATGGGCTCTCTTGTTAAACGATCCATCATTTGCTCCAAACTTGCTTGTGTTGTTTCAGTGACGAGGCACTTTAGCAGGATTTCATTTTCTGAGACATTTATCTGAGATCCCATTTTAACTGACCTTGAACCAGCATCCCCATGCGTAAGACCCACAGAGCGAGGGAATATTTTTAATAATACATATTTTTGTTCAATAGTAGTGATTAGTGTTATGTGGATGATGTTATCATTTGTGAGACAAACATTTGCCAATACACTACTCTGTCATGATTTATAAAGCCTATATTCAGCACCGTCCCATATGTCATGATCTAAAGAAAGAGTCTTGGACCAGTATATATTTTGCTTCTTATTTATGGCATTATGGTTGTATTTATCTGTCTGAGTCTTCTCTGTGTTGAGATTCAGTATGTTATTCATTTTTCACTGTACTCTACATTGTAAATTGAGGGGCAATATGCAACATTGATAGAGAACAGAAGGTGTACATTAAATAAATTATTTAATAATCTACACAGATTGTGTGACTTGTCATAATCTGTGACACGAAACCATATTCCAAATTACATCTTGTATACATTAATGGCAGAATGTGTTGTTTCGATAATACCTATTATTGTTAATTGTGGACTTTTGCACTATAACTTAGGTCATGACTATACACTACTGCAAAATAATGCATACTATATAGTGAATAGATTATGGTCAGGCAACAATTTCAATTCATCCTCAATTCATCCTCCTATCTTTACATTTTTAGTGTATATATTAGTAAAGGGTTTTTAAAGGAAATAACTTTAATACTTTCTGCTCTCTGTCTGTCTCTATAGCTCTCTCAAATAGGGGGACAGTGATGATGGAGGCAGCACTGGTCCGCGCTCTTACTGCCATGGATCAGGTGATAGCAGACAGTAGCAGGGCAGAGGCCAGCTGCATGGGCTGCATGCCCTGCCTGTTTCAGGACTGTGGACAGCACTCAAGAACATGTGGTGAACACACACACAAACACTACACACCATACCAGAGCATGCCACACAGACCAAGACATCCGATATTCACACTTCAAAACTATCCCCCTAGAATGTAATCTAATGTAATGATATGTGCATTGTTAATTTATGAATTTATATTTAGTTTACAGTAAATTAAATACTGTATGTATGAAAGTTTGGCATATGTATCATATTCAGCATAACTGCAGCCAGGTAGTTGTGTGATTGTGCAAGCAATCACATATTCTTCTTCTATTATTATATTGCTTCTTCTTCTATTATCTATTATTATGCATTGGAGAATTTCGATACTTGTCAGAGAATGCATGTAATAGGCAAATGCTGGCACTTTTGAGACAATGTCCATTGTTAAAAGCACTTTAGAAATAAAGTTGAATTGAAATTGAATTTAACTTATATAAGAGTTACTGTATGTGAGAGACAGTAGCAATTTACCCTATTTACCTCTGAAGACTATTTAAAACACACAAATTCCTAAGCACAAAGTCCTTAGCATACAAACTCCTAATGTGTCTCTGTCTCACAACAGTGGAGACCTGGCTCAGATTAAGGTGGGATCAGCCAGAATAAAAAAAAACTGATGATTTCAGATTCAGATACAGTTGTTTGTAAATTTCTGGGATATATACTGAGTGATAAGGTGGTTCAGTGTCCTTGCCTCTCCTCATTAAATACTGCTAAGTAGCCAGTTGTTTAAAAAGACCTAGGGTAGAAGTCCAATTCATACCCCCATTATCCCACAGACTGCACTCTGGGGACAACTGGTTCCATGTTCATAAAATATCTAGGTCTTGAACCTGTGGTGTTCCAAGCTCCAAGTGGGATTTTACAATGCATTAAAAACCAAAGATGCCATACTGTACTTGCATTTCAAGAAAGTGGAGGGATTACACATCCATTAAGTATTCATTTATCACACCAGTAACACAGTATATGAAAAAGGAGTTTATGATTTCCTGAGAACTTTCCTGATTTGATGGGTATGATTATTGTTATTGATGATAATTGTCTTTGGTAATATAATACCAGATGTTTGGAGTGGAGTTTCCTGGCAACTTGTGATAGTAGACTGCTGGTAATCCTGGTTGTTGGGTATCATGTATCACTTTGTAATGATCCCGCACAGGTTGGAGTCAAGTGCAGATATATTTATTATAACGCAGGAAGATAGACAAAACACAGAGTACATAAAAAACAGAGTTCAAAATCCAAAATGCCACAGTACAGAGCATGGTACAAAAGTAGGAAGAGCAAAAGGGGAAAACACAACAAGTATCATTTAAAAAAAGCACAGAAGATTATCCAAGGGCGTGACGGGGACAAGGGCAGGCAAACACCACACTCTGCCATGGTGAACTGCACTGTGAGTGCTGGAAGGGGTGAATAATGTGACTATGTAGAAACGTGGAGATAAGTGACAAGATATTTAACTTAAATAACAGAGAGATTCATTGTGACGACTGATGTGGAGGCAGTAAGATGAACGTTGATCCACGCTGAGGAGTGCTGAATGGGCCTCTTTATACTCCTCACTGCGGCTAAACAAACTAATCAAAATGGCTGCCAGCAGGTGCACTCGATTAGTCGGGCCGTGTTCGGGCACCATCTGATGGCCGTGGACATGACAGAGTCCCCCTCCAAGGGGCTAACTCTGGGAGCCCTTACTCTCTTCTTGGGTCTTCCCGGCTTGCACGGACCTGGCTTGTGGGGATGACTGGCATGATAGACCTGGGTTAGCATGGGGACGAGGATGTTGTCGGCAGTGACCCAGGAACTCTTCTGGGCATACCCCTCCGAAATATGACCTTGATGGGTGCCTCATTCCACCCGCTCTCTGATTGGAATTCAAGGGCATAGTCCGCTGCCCTCCGGTTGCCCTGTAACAAAGAGAGAAGTCACTTTCAGGCACTCCAGCTGTCAGTACTATGATCAAAAACCTGGTGAATTGATCAATAAAACAAGCATATGATCGGGCTTCCTCACCTGCATGATGCCAGAGGGCGGTTGCTCACAGAGTCTTGCCGCTGAGCAAATGTGTATTGGAAGGTTTTGGTACATCTTTGAGACTATTGGTGTGTGTTAGAGACTGATGATGGAGGCTTTTTTGGAGATTGTTGTTGTGTATTGGAGAGCATTGCTGCATATTTGAGATTATTGGTGTGTTTTGGAGAATGATTACGTGTGTTGGAGAATGTTGGTGTGTACTGGAGAATGTTTTATTTTGTTGGAGGCTATTGGTGCATGCTGAAGAATGCTGATACTCGTTGGAGTATAGTGTTATGTACTGAGGAATGTTGGTACTTGTGTGATGTTGCACTTAGCTGGAATATGTTTTTTCCTACTGGAGAACATATTCATTTGCTGGGGGAATGCTAGTGATTGTTGCAGAATGCTGGTGCTTACTGGTTCACATGTTCTCCAAGACAATGAAATCACAATACTGGTGATTACTGGTGGACTTTTGTTTGTGAGCTTTATACTCTGATACTGACTGATACTGATTATTTTCTTTCCACAGGCACTTCAGAGTCTCTATTAATGGAGCCAAGCTGTGAGATGATGAGACAAACTCAAAGTTTGTCTGAAGATGCTGAGAGAAGCTGGGCTCTAAGTCAAATGTGTGGGTTTTACCAATGTCGCTGCTCTACCTCAGAGTTGCACTCTGAGTCCTGCATCAGAATCATGAGAGAGAGCTGCAGCTCCAGGCTATTACAATGCAGTCTCACCATGCAGAACTTAGAGCCATCCACACAGACCAGGACAGAAGGTAAACACACACATGCACATGCATGTTTATACCTGTACAATTGAACACAGACCAGGAAACAAGATAAACATGCACATTCAAAAATCTGTCAATAGATGGGAAAGAACAGTGCCAGCATGCACACTTCTCTCTTTCCTTTGTATGCCGTAGCTTTGTGTGGGCAGAGGGTCTCAGGTGGAAAAGCTCTCACACAGCCACACTCACGGATCATGGGTGGCTCTCAGGCGCCCCCTGGCAGCTGGCCTTGGATTGTCAACCTGCAGTTGAAGGGAGCACTGATGTGTGGAGGAGTCCTGGTGGACAGCTCCTGGGTCCTCACTGCTGCACATTGCTTTGTTGGGTAAGAGCCTGGAGCATAGGTATTAAAACAGTGGGGTGAGAGATGGAATATACCAAAAATAAATCTTTACAATATAATGACACTGCAAGTTCTCAAAAAACTGGGAGCTGGGCTTCATTGGGAAAAAGTTTAAATACATTTTGCCTAGAGTATAGGCAGCACTGACTTTAGTTATAACTCTGTTCTGTTTCTAAAGATCTGCAGTCATAATCATAAGTTTACATACGCCTTAGCCACATTCATTAAAACTCAAAGTTTCACAATTCCTGAATTTTAATCCAAGTACATATTCCCTCTCTTTAGTCAGTTAGGATCACTACTATATTTTAATATTTTAGTAAAACATGAGATGATTTATTTTAGCTTTTATTTCTTTCATCACATTCCCAGTGGCTCAGAGGTTTACATGGTTAGTATTTGTTAGCATTGCCTTTAAACTGTTTAACTTGGGTCAAACATTTCAGGTTGCCTTCCACAAGCTTTCACAATAAATTGCTGGAATTTTGGCTTATTCAATTCTATTCAATTCAATTCACTTTTATTTCTAAAGCGCTTTTAACAAAGGACATTGCCTCAAAGCAGCTTTACAAAGACAAGAAATCAGGACATGGCCTATAGGCCTTGTCCCCAACAGCTCTCCCTAATGAGCAAGCCGGTGGTGACGGTGGCAAGGAAAAACTCCCTCAAATGATAAGAGGAAGAAACCTTGAGAAGAACCAGACCCAAGAGGGAATCCTCATTTGGGTGACACTGGACAGTGCGGTAACAAATAATTCCTCCTGACAGAGCTGATGTAACTTGGTCAGGTTTGGAGTCCTCCTTGCTCACACACACTTTTTCAGTTCTGCCTGTACATTTTCTATGGGTTTGAGGTCAGGGCTTTGTAATGGCCACTCCATTACCTTTATTTTGTTGTCCTTAAGACATTTTGCCACAACATTAGAAGTATGCTTGGGGTCATTGTCCATTGTCCTCAAGGATGTATTCCGAGATGCATTTCTGAATGTTGCAGTTTTTGAGGTTAACATGCAGGGTCTCAAACTAAGAGCATTAAACACAACCATAATGAAGAAAAGGCAATTAGAATATGCTATGCTTCACTACTGGCACCTGATGGCCACTGTAGATTTTACTATATTTTACAGTCACTTCTGCTAAGGAAACATCTATAAAATGTTAATTTGGCACATCTGCTAAGGGATCATTTATAAAGTCTCAGCATATTGCTTCTGCTAAGGGATCATATATAAATCGCAAGTATCCATAAAGTGTCAGTTTATTTGTTGTTTTCTTCTTTACAAAAAAATTGGAATTGTAACTGAGATTCAATAACATTTGAACTCCATAAGCAGAATCAGAGAAATTGAAATATAGCCAACCCTACTCACAACTGAACATTTAGCCCACTTTGTAGAAAATCACAATGAGCCTAATAATACAAAGATATGATTTTTCATCTATATTGCTCAGCCCTACAGAACATAGTAAAATTTAGAAAGAAACAACATTGAACTATGTTTTCCAGATATACAGTACGGTTGTAAGGCAAACAGCCTGTGAGATTTTTAGATGGGCTTGCTTGGGCGCTTTGGATCTTTGTCCCAACTACAGTTGAGCTTTATCTAAGAACTGACAGGTATACACATTCCTTCAGGATTTTCTAAAAGAGACTGTTGGTATGATATACTTACACTGATCAGCCATAACATTAAAACCCCCTCCTTGTATCTACACTCTTTGTCCATTTGATCAGCTCCACTGACCATACAGGTGCACTATGCAGCTCTACAGATATAGACTGTAGTCCATATGTTTTCTGCATACATTGTTAGCCTCCTTTTACCCTGTTCTTCAGTGGTAAGGTCCCCACAGGACCACCACAGAGCAGGTCTTATTTGGGTGGTGGATGATTGTCAGCACTGCGGTGACCCTGATGTGGTGGTGGTGTGTTAGTGTATGTTGTGCTGGTACAATTGGATCAGACACTGCAGTGCTGCTGAAGTTTCTAAACACTGTGTCCTCTCACTGTCTACTCTATTAGACACACCTACCTAGTTGCTCCAACTTGTAGATGTAAAATCAGAGACAGTAACCCCTCTGTTGCTGCACAGTTTGTGTTAGTCATCCTCTAGTCCTTCATCAGTGGTCACAGGATGCTACTGCAGTGTCTGATCCAATCCTACCAGCACAACACACACTAACACCACATCAGGGTCACAGCAGTGCTGACACTCATCCACCACCCAAATAATACTTGCTCTGTGAATGAGATGTTGATGTGTCGATGTTGATGTGTTCTTGGTGAAATTTTGTTAGGTCAAACTCCTGGGAAGGTTCACCACTGTACCAATTGTTCTCTGTTTGTGGATATTGACTCTCACTGTGATTTTCTGGAATCCAGAGCATTAATGCTTTGTAATGCTTTCCAGACTGAAAATTTCACAGTTTATACCATCATTACTTATAATGTGACACACAGAAACATCTGTGTGAATGAGCACTGATGTAGCCAAATGGTGATGTGATGGTGATGAACATGTTTTAGTTTGTCTTCACATATTTTGCTGGGCAACACGGTGGCTCGGTGGGTAGCACCGTTTCCTCACAGCAAGAAGGTCCCGGGTTCAATCCCCGGGTGGGGCAGTCTGGGTCCTTTCTGTGTCGAGTCTGCATGTCCTCCTCGTGTCCGCGTGGGTTTACTCCGGGTACTGCGGTTTCCTCCCACAGTCCAAACACATGCACATTAGGTTGATTGGCATCTCTAAAGTGACCCTAGTGTGTGAGTGTGTGCGCGAGTGTGTGTGCCCTACGATGGATTGGCACCCTGTCTAGGGTTGTTCCTGCCTCGCGCCCTATGTGGCCGGCTAGGCACCGGCTCCCCCGTGACCCTGAAAACGAATAAGTGGCCAAGAAGATGAATGAATGAATGAATATTTTGCTGGTTGAGTCATCTGTGGATTCACATCCAGATGAAGTTCAGCTGGCTTCATAACTTGTAAACTTGCACAAAAAAGATAAAAACATGCACAAAGATAATGGCTAGTACTGGTTGATTTTAAGCCATTGCAAGAGAGCATTTCTGTCATTACAATCTTATATGAGCTAAATCAGCTAGATAATGCATGTCAACCATCCAGGTATTGGTTGGGCACACAGAGTCCGAACAAAGGCTCATGACACCTTTGATTGTATGCAGGAGTAATGTCTACTAATCTTACGTCCAGTTGCTGCAAAGTGCTTAATAATACCACCTGCCTATGGATGCATGAGCCTAAAGTGAGCATTCTTCTTTCATACAGCAGTTTAGACATTTGCAAAACAAAAGTTTTACACAACAAAAGTTCAGCAAAGTAAAAAATGAAAATTGTTGTTTGACCATAGAACCTGTAAACTGGTGTCCAAATTCCAGGCTAAATGCAGCACACCTAATCCAACTAATCAACATTATTTGAAGATTACATTTAAATATTATATGTGCTGTAAATTATAAAAAAATCCAGAGTAGCTTATTCTTTCTCTCTCCCTCTCTCTCATTTTAGAAGTCAAAGTGAGCATTATTGGACAGCTGTGGTTGGAGAATTTGACATCACTAAGCCTGACCCTGATGAACAGATCATGAAGGTCAACCGCATCATCACACACCCAAAGGTAAACATATACTGCATTCCATTTATCTTTAAAGTCTGATGTCAGAGCTGGAAGTGATATCAGAACCAAGTTGACTATGTTCCAGTACAGGTCGGAACACCAGTTCTAGACAGCTTAGTCATTATTAGTGATGCCACTTGATAAGAATGTACATGTGATGAGGTATTTTGTGCATACAAACACCATAGCAACATGTCCACTGAGACATTGGACAATACTAGTGCATAACAGATTTAAAGAGACGTTAAATAAGACAGAAGTGCTAATAAGTAGTATATTAACTTATATTTACTGATATTGCATCAAGAAGCCATCTTGGGTTTCATAAGCTACCCTTGACTTTCTGAGTCGGAAATCCAACTTCAGGAGGCGTTATAGTTAAAATTCCAGACTCAGACATTCTGACTTCACAGGTCAAATGGAATGCACCAATACATCTGCATCATCATTATCATGTTTTCTTCTTCTTTTTCATCCATTTTTTCTACACCAAGATTTTGTTGATAAGCTCATATACTTAGACTTCATCAATCCACATGAAACTTGGTATAGCTATAGCCCCACCTGTCTAATACAGAACACTAAGTTCTTTGTCTCTGTCATGAGCATTGCCCTTTAAGCTTGTGACTCTTGTGACACTTTTTGGGTAGTAGATCGGAAACTATTATGAACTTCTAATGGAGGCACATTACCCTAGATAATTACAATTCATTTGAGGAGTAGCTCCACCTAGTGAATAATGTTTAATGCAAAAATCTAGTGCTC
Organism: Hassar affinis; assembly: GCA_025674545.1. Lineage (NCBI taxonomy): Eukaryota > Metazoa > Chordata > Actinopteri > Siluriformes > Doradidae > Hassar > Hassar affinis. The sequence goes on from JAOVYV010000021.1 coordinate 9,062,638, forward strand.
CACTGGCCACTGTCATGTGATATAAAGGCTCGTTTTCATTATTTTTTTTTCCATAGATGGCACTGCACATGACACACTTCAATATCTCAAGAAGTCCTTAAGCAAATATTTAGCAATTTGGTATGCTTATTTCATTTTATTTCATGCTTGCCCTTTCTCTTGATTTATACAGCAGTCATATTCTGCAACACTATATGGTATGGAGTTACCTCTTTGGTGTTCAGAGCTTTGCTGGTATAGCTTAAAAATATCAAAATATTTGTTTTGCTTTCTATTAATATTATGAGATTTTATCATACAAATTCAAAAACCTTCAATGGAAGGTTTCATAAATGGAAGTATGTTGACTTTCTAGTGTTTCAATTTACAAATATTGTGTATTTACTGAGAAACTACATAGTGCAAAAAGCAAAATCTAATCCCTTTTGTTTTACATGGTAATGTAATACTAATTCAGTGTCCTCTGTAAAGGAGAGAGATTTTCATGTAGATGAGGCATAATTCATAACTTTTAAGATATTCCCTTATTTCTGGAAGATGGTACATTGCATACTATATGTTTTTTTATGTAGAGTCATTTACATATACTACTTCCATCAGCATTAACTCAAAATGCAAGGGTCTGCATCTTGCAGGTGGTGAGCAGGTAGCTTGCATGGCTGCTTGTGGAATGGGTTCACTAATCTTTACTAATAATATGACTCATGATGGTAGCATCAGCATAAACTCAGAAATCTACAAAACCATTCTGTCTGTCCATTTACATCAAAATACATACATTCATTCATTCATTCATTCATTTTCTTGACCGCTTATTCCTTTTCAGGGTCACGGGAAAGCTGGTGCCTAGCTGGCAGCATAGGGCGCAAGGCAGGAACAACCCTAGACAGTGCGCCAATCCACATCAAAATACATTCAATCTAAATTGGAACATGGAGCAGGACAATTACCTAAAACACACTGCAATACAACAAAGTACTTCACTAGCAGGAAAAAAGTGGAAGGTTTTAGACAGAACTTAATCCAAGTTAAAGCTTAAAGGGAAAAAGTCTCCAAAACAAAAAACTGAAAGAAGCTTCAGTAAAAACCTGCAAAAAAGGTAGTTTGATGATGTCTGATGTTTGACTTCAGATGCAATCTGCCAAGGCCATAAATGTTTTGCTAACACATTTAACAAAGAAAAGCCAACACAATTGTGCCATTGCTGACATACATTTATTTGTATTATTAGTCAGTCAGTCAGTCAGTCATTATCTGCACCGCTTATTCCCAGTTACGGGGTCACGGGGGAGCCGGTGCCCAGCCGGCAACTCTGAGCGCAAGGGCAGGAATCAA
>JAOVYV010000021.1:9079354-9093566 GCA_025674545.1 Hassar affinis
ACTGTACATATACATATACATATGTATATACACTATATGCTTTACATGATACATTTTGTGACTGATGATACTCAGAGAACAGCCTGGAGGGAGACACAGTCCAGGACTTAACTTGGGGTCTGGCCATGGCATCACCAGAACTGCAGCAGTGTGTATCATCCTGCAAACATATCGCTGAGAGTGCCAAACAGCACAATGACTTCCAAAAAGTGAGTGCCATGACTTTCACACCTTAATAAAATTAATTAAAGAGATAATACCAACAAAAGAGATAATTATGTAAGCTTATAGATTTTTTTTAAGATTGTGTGCACAACAAAATTAGGATTATATGAGGAACTTAGAATCAAATACTACTATTATCGCATTTGAGAACTGATGGCAGTCATTAAAAAAGACTAAAAACTCAATTTACTCTATATTTACTACAGTTAAATTTGTGTCCACGTATTGTTTAATGAAATATACCAGTTCACTAAAGAAGCATTCACATCAAACGTCAATGTTCACATCAAACATCAGAATGAAATAAAAGTGTGACCTCTGTGACTTTGATTGTGGCATGGTTGTTTGTACCAGAGGGTCTAAGTTATGTATTTCAGAAACTGCTGGATTAAGATTTTTATGATGCTTCAAATTTTACATTTTGTGACAGCAGCACAACAATTCAGAAAAATATTTTTAAAAAGAGGTCTAAGAGAAAAAAATATACTTTATGTTCAAGCAGAGCTTGTTTACAAAATGATTTTTTTGGCATGGCAAAATGTCAGGTTTAAGGTTTACAGTGTGTAGGTGAATTTAAATGAATTTGTGCTGAATATAACTTTACTGGGGAGAAGCACTTCTGGTATGAGCAGTGTAAATGTTTGTCCTGAGGATAAGGACATTTACATGAGCACCATGGATCGTTGAATTTGTTTCTCTTGTTTGTTCTCTCTGCAGGAGAATGAGGAATGGATCCTTGTTGCCCGAGTGATTGACAGACTTTGCTTCATCACCATGGCCTTGTTGTTTACACTGGGCACCATTGGAATCTTCCTCGTGGGGCATTTTAACCAAGCTCCAACACATCCATTTCCTGGAGACCCCAAAAAATATCTCCCTGAGATGTTTACTCCAAACGTCACAGGCCAGCACTGATTGACTTTGTCAAATTTGTCTTGGATTGAACTCCATCAGCATGACAGTAATGCTTACTTCAGCTTCATAAATAAAAAAGGGGTGCTTTGTACTTTCAGCATTTTCAGTCATGCTCGCTGATTATTTGTTGATGATTATTTTATAATGTATTGCTGTATTGTATCATGACTGGACCACAAAAAACCCTATTTAGGCTGAAATGCTTGTGTGTATTATTGATGGAAATGTTGGGCCTAACAAGAAGTTACTGATTAGAATCAGATTCATCTTTTTTCCTAGTAACAATTGAGTGTATATTTTGCTGTCCTTATTTTAGTAATAGGTAATAATTTTTTAGTAATTTTTTAGTAATAATTTTTTATAAAAAAAATCCTTAAATGTTATTCCTTTGTGATATTGTTCATATCAGTGGTGACTTGGGGTAAACAACAGAGATGACAGTGTTAATCAGTAATTACAGAATAACTAGTATAAGTTTTAATAATAAATTCAGTGGAATCACAAAAGTGGTGGTCATAGGAATTCTTTGTGTGTGTGTGTGTCTGTGTGTGTCTGTCTTGAGGAGGATATGGATTACATGGCTGAGTGGTGTACCACAAAGTCTACATCCTGGAATTTGGGAGGGGGTCAGGAAGGTGGTGTAAGAAGTAGAGAAATAGCAGAGGGTCACTAAAGAATGCTCACATTTCCACACACAAAACCTGCAAGCTTTAAGGATTTCCTAGAAACTCCACAGTCAACTGAAAAAGGTAAAGATAAGAATATATCTATATATATATATATTTCTGAAATATATTTATCAACAAATCCACAGAAAAGGCACTCACAGTAACACTTTCAACTGCTTTATTGATTCTGTAGATTACTAAAGACATTTAGCTCAGATTCACTTTTTGTGATCAGTGATTTTAGGCTGTTTTGGATAAAACAGTGGATAAAACCTTAATTCAAACCTTATTAGGTGGCAATAGTGTTTTAATGTATTATGTAACTGTTATATGACTCCATTGTCATTTTGAGAGACCGATTTTTATTCTTATTATGCAAGATATTAATTTATTCTTTATTAACTGCAAATTCTGAAAGTTTTCAGACACCCCCCAGTGAATGATTCGTTTGATATTATTATATTATATTGTTATATATTCAGATATACTAGCTTGTAAAACTATCTAAAGTTGTAGAAGTTATACATTAATTTTTCAAGTATAAAAGCTATATTGTATGCTACATTGCAATGGGACTTAATAATATGTATTTTAATATGGGTCACCAGTCAATGTAATTAGATGAATTCCATTATAAAACAGATAACTTCCTCAAAGTAAGGGGACAAGTGAATACTTAGAAGAAGTTGAATCCTAATGAATGTGCTGTTAGTCCAAAGACAAACTAGTAACTTGGTGTGTAAGAGTCAACTATTTACAACAGTTTAATAATATTAATGAGACTAAATTTCTCACAACACCACACAGTTCATATCACCATATTTTGACTGAGTTAACCCAATCAGGGTGTCTGCTTTATTTCCATAAGAGGCCATTTTAAAACAATAGCTCAGAAACATTGGGCATTTATTTAGGATTTTTTTAAATCCATTGGTGGCATTGCCTTTATAATTACATGAACTTGAATCAAATTATTGGGGTAGCTTTCCACAGGCTTTTCACAATATTTCACAAAGTTCCAAATCCAAAATCAACAAGACAAGATCAAATGTCAGAATAGCAAGATACCATTCAGGTTAGGGCACACTGAGCATCACTTTGCATCTGGTCGAATGTCCATAGTCTATCTAGGTGCGGTTGTGTATGGGAACTCTGTTAGAATTCTGGCAAACTGTAAACATGGTGGAGAAGTTTGTTTTGGAGATTGTAGTTTGTGTCAGCCATGTTTGTAGGCTGCAATGTTTTCTGGGAGGTAGTTTATGGTCAATTCTAGTGCTCACATGACAGACCTGATTACCCCTCCCTGCCTTCCTTCCTGTCAGCTGACTTTGGAACCTGACTTCTTCCTAGGCCTTCTACTGGGAAGAGGGCCTGTTCATTCGGGATGCTTGGCATGGAATTCTTGGCAGATCATGGTGCCGAGTATCTTATGTACCACAATCAAAATTGCTCCTATGGGCCATAGCCCTTCCACTTCCAGTTGGGGTGCTCCAACTTGCTATCTTTGCATCATGAGTACAGGTCATTGGTTTACAGTCCTACTTGGTCACCAGGTTGGAACTGTGGATTTCTCCTTGATGTCCTTCAAAAATTACTATTTCTCTGAACCACCTGTTGTAAATACCTGTGTGCATTCTACCACACCTGTTTATTCTGCATAAACTATTTGTCCACTATGGGTGAACATGTGGGGTTAGCATTCTAGGGAAATAGGGGTGGCTGAAATCCAAGTACACACTGAGAAGTGGTCAATTGTGCGGTTGAGTGGCACAGTGAATTATGGGCATATTGGCCCCAAGGAAGAAATTGAACACAATCCTCCTGGTTTTCAGAGCAAAAGGTCCTCAAGAAACAGCTGATTTCAAGGTTGGTATGTTTCACTTGCCCATTAGCTTATGGGTGTTAGCCAGACAAAACTCAATACTGCCTTGAGTTTCTCATGCTTTCCTCAAACTTTGCAGAAAGTAGAGGTGCTGCTGGGCTTTCTTTGTTAAGGATCTGGTGTTGAGGGACCAGGACAGATTCTCTATTAGGTAAACACCAAGGAATCTTGTGCCCTTGACAATCTCCACAGAAAAGCCATCAATGTTCAGCAGAGTGTGGTCCCTTTCTGTTCTTCTGAAGTCAAAAACCATCTCTTTAGTTTTGTCTATGTTCAGAGACAGGTTGTTGACTCTGCACCAGTCCATTAGTTGTTGCAACTCCTCTCTTTATGCTGACTCAATGTTCTTGCTGATGAGACCCATCATGGTCATGTCATCGGCAAACTTTATGATGTGGTTTGAGCTGTGTATTGCTGCACAGATTTGAGTCAGAAGAGTGGACTGAGCACACAGCCATGAGGCACTCCAGTAATCAGTGTGGTGGTGCTGGAGAAGTTACTGCCCATCCGGACAGACTGGAGCCCCCCAGTCAGGAAGTCCAGGATCTAGTTGCACAGGGAGGTGTTCATGCCCAGCAGACTCTGCTTCCCAGTTAGATGCTGAGGTATGATTGTGTTGAATGTTGAACTGAAGTCTATAAACAGCATTCGAACATGTGTGACCTTCTTATCCAAGTGAGTGAGAGCCAGGAGGAAGGTTGTCACTATTGCATTGTCTGTGGAGGGGTTGTGACGAAACCACAGGGGGTCCAGTGAAGGGGCAGCTGGGTCTTGATGTGCCTCATGGCGAGCCTCTCAAAGCACTTCATGATGATAGCATTAGTGCTATGGGATGGTAGTCATTGAGGCAGGACACTGAGGACTTCTTTGGCACAGGCAGGATGGTGGTCACCTTGAGGCATGCAGGAATAATGAAGCTACTCAGAGAAATGGAGACAGTGTAGTTCAGTGGTTAAGGTGTTGGACTACTGACAAAAGGGTGTGAGTTCAAAACCCACCAGAGCCAAGCTGCACTGCTGGGCCCCTGAGCAAGGCCCTTAACCCTCACCTGTTCAGCTGTGTAGATGAGCTAAGTGTACAGTAAGGTGCTCTGGATAAGGGCATCTGCCAAATGGCATAAATGTAAATGCTGAAGATATCTGTGAGGAAATCTGCCAGCTGGACTGTATACTCATCTACATATTCTTCCAGGGATGTTTTCTGGTCCAGCAGCTTTCTGTGGGTTAACTCTGCATAGAGTTTTCCTCACTTCAGCTGGAGTGAGACAAAGCATCTGGCCATTGGAAGGGGTGGTCTTCCTTGCTCTTACCTCATTCTGTACCTTGAACCGAGTGTAGAAGTTGTTCGGAATGTCTGGAAGGGAGGAATTACTGTCACAGGCAGGTGTGTGGTCCAGTAGTTAGTCCATCAGGGTGTGAATTTTGCAGTTCGCTAATAGCCCCATACAGTACACAGAGCACTTCCTTAGTATTAGCATTGGGTGGAATGTAAACTCCGAAAATGAACACGGTGGTGAATTCCCATGATAAATAATATGGTCTGCATCTAACAGCCACAAATTCCACCAATGATAAACAGAAGATAGAGATTAGCACAGAGTTCTTGCACCATTCTTTGTTGATGTAAACACACAAGCCACTGCCAAGACTGCACATGATGATGATATTGTGGTCCATAAAATTCCCAACCACACCTGGTGGAACTGGTAGAAAAATTTGGCTGTATTCACCATGGAGGGTATCAAAGTTCATCTTGCCTTCTTGGCATGCCAACTTTATGAGCACTTCCTGGTTTAGTCCTTGTCAGAAGGTGGCTTTGAGTGCAGGTTCTGTCCATGCACTTCCCACTGTGACTATGCTGTACTCCAGGGCATATTCAGCTACATTTCTTTGTCCCTGGGATAAAGGGGGGGTTGTTCTCTGATTTCCTTGCCTTCAGTAGAATGGTCAAAAACTCATTAGAAGAGATCCATTATGCAGTCATTTGATTACATATATTCCAGTGTGGGAACCATATCACTGTAGCCCATGTCAGGGCTTTACCAATGAGCAAATAAGAAATAAAGTGAGTACTGTAACAAAAACTCCTTAGAGATGTTTCTCCTGACTTTTTTTTCAGATGGGCGAACTGTGGGGGTGCAGAAATTAAGGCAGTGGAGATTGTTATTTGTTAAGTTATGTCTGCATTAATATATCTGACCAGAGCTGCATGGCTTGTATGTTCAACCAGAATATAGCATATGTGAAATTATTAGCAACACCTGAATTTTTATAACACTAGTATGCACCTCCCAATAACTATAGATAGAGAATAAATATGTCAGAATGTTGTCAAATAATAAAAAATAAAATAAGCTACAGAAGAGGTCATCTAAATGCAGGGTGAATCACTGAATCATTTATAACAATCTCTAGTGTTAATAGTAATAAAATATTCATAATGCAATATGACCAACAAAGCCTAATAGCAATAATCTAAGCCTAATCTCTCTCTCACTCTTTCTCTCTCTCTCTCTTTCAGGTCATGTCAACTATAACAGCCCAGCCTTTACCCTATGGTCTGGAAAGAGAAAAACATATTGAGATGCGTTTCAAACCTTTCCACCAGAAGTGGTCTTCCATGAATGCTCAGGACCTTACTACCATTCCAGCCACACAAGGTCTGGATCTATCACCCATAATCCAGGCTTCAGGCTTAGAGACAAGCAGGCATACAGGAGGGCAGTGGGTCACAGAGACATTACCGGCAGGTCTGGCTGCTTTGAGAACAGTCAGCCAAATACACATAACCACTATACCTGAGCTTCAGGGTAAGACATGTGGGCCAAATCTGAAAACAATGAATTACTCATTATTAAGGGTGTAATGTTAACAAGTAACAAAATATTACTATCTGTATCTGTTAGGTGTTATTACTAAAGGATGGTCTGTGATTTCTGGTTCTGTTAGTTCCTAAACCTAAGATACCTTACACAATTTCAGAATGGATCTCAACTAGATATATGCACAAAACTTCATCACTCACACAGTTGTGTTGGTACTGCCAATTATGTTCTCTAAAAAGTTTTGGTTCTCTTTCCCAAAAACACTATATGGTCAAATATTTGTGAACAGATTACCATCACACCCATATATACTGTGGCACCCTGACACAGGAGTTGCAGGGAGCTGTGAGAAGCCAAGATCATCTCTCAGCATGCATTAGGGTTTCAAAGGTCTTCTCCCCACTCCTGCCATTTTGTGTAGAGTTGTTTTAGTAGTCGTTAATTGTTGAAGTCTCCTTCTACCCTTGTTCAGCTTTGTTCTAAATAAAGCGTTCTTGTTAAAAAGAATATGGAAAATGGCTTCTTTCTACAACCCCTCCATGTTGGCATCACATTGGTATCATCACAAGCTGGGATGTCTGGATGTCTGGATGTCTGGAGCATTCAGAGATGACAGTGACTGGGCAGCAGCAATCCAGATGCTGCGCTACAATGCAGAAGGAGCATAGGAGCCATTTTATGTGTATGGAGGCTGGCTTCTACAGATAGTAGAAGGAAAAGCACTCCAGCCATTAGTGGATCTTCCCACCAAACAACATGGAGATCTGTCTGCCTTAACAGTCATGCTACAAAGGCACTTTGGTCAAGTGCTGGCATGGCGGAACTTCCAGCACACTAGAGGCTGCGCACGAGTGGATTAGTGTGTTAGAAATAAGCACTATGGTGAGGCACGTGTGGAGCTGGTGTTGGACCACTTCATGAATGCACTTGCGCCAGAGGAATTCAAATGGCAAATACAGCTTTCCTCTGTACTTGCAATGCAGAGTGCATTAAGCTCATCCTTAAACTAGAGTGGTGCGTAGTTTCGCAGTTAACAGCATGGAGACACCGAGCACTGAGCAGCCAGCTAGCCCGCAAGTCATGTGCTAGTGCTGCAGGAAGCATGGCCATTGAGCGGAGCAGTGTTGTGAGCCCAAGCCGGTGAGGAAACCACAGCAGGGCTGCTCAGTGAGGGGCTGGCAGCCCCTAAACCTTCTTCTCTCATGGAACTAATTCTCTACTTGGGAGATTATGGATTGCTAAGGATTATGGATTTGTTGTCATCTTAATGGCATGCAGGTTAAAGTGTTACTGGACACTGGGTCTACCATTTCACTTTTGCAGCCTGGCATGATTCTTGACAGTGAGAGTTCTGACTCAGATGGCTGGCAGCCTATGGAGGTGCAGTTACAGACAGTTATAGTCACAGGAGCTCAAGTGGACATGTGGGGCAAAAAGTGGCTGTTTGTAAATCTGGGAGGCCTCAAGCACATGCTTTACACATGTTTATGGGAATTTTCGACCATTCTTCCAGAGGTGCATTTGTGAGGTCAGACTCAGACAAGAAGCCCTGGCTCACAATCTCCACTCTAATTCATCCCAAAGGTGTTGTATTGGAGAGGTGCAGGCCAGTCAAGTTCTTCCACACCAAACTCACTCATCCATGTCTTTTGGGACCTTGCTTTGTGCACTGGTGTGCAGTCGTGTTGGAACAGGTAGGGGCCATCCCCAAACTGTTCCCACAAATTTGGGAGCATGAAATTGTCCAAAAAAAGAGTTCCTTTCACTGGAACTAAGGGGCCGAGCCCAACTCCTGAAAAACTACCCCACACCATAATCCCCCCTCCACCAAAATTACACTTGGCACAATGCAGTCAGACAACTATTGTTCTCCTGGCAACTGCCAAATCCACACTCGCCCATGAGATTGGTAGATGGGGAAGCATGATTCTCCACTGCTGTAGAGTCCAGTGGTGGCATGCTTTACACCACTGCATCCAGCACTTTGCATTGTGCTTGGTGATGTAAGGCTTGGATGCATGGAAATCCATTTCATGAAGCTCTCTACGCACTGTGCTTGAGATAATCGACTCTGCAGAAAGTTGGCGATCTCTGCACAGTATGCACCTGAGCATGCACTGACCCTGCTCTTTCTTTTAATGTGGAATGCCACTTAGTGGCTGAGTTGCTGTCAATCCCAATCTCTTCCACTTTGTTATAATACCACTGACAGTTAACTGTGGAATATTTAGTAGTGAGGAAATTTCACAACTGGACTTGCATAGGTAGCATCATATCACTGTATCACACTGGAATTCACTGAGCTCCTGAGAGCTACCCATTCTTTCAAAATTGTTTGTAGAAGCAGTCTGCATGCCTAGGTGCTTGATTTTATACACCTTTGACCATGGAATTGATTGGAGCACCAGAATTCAATTATTTGGATGGGCGAGTGAATACTTTTGGCAATATAGTGTAAGTGCATGGACATTGCGTATTGGCAATGTGAAACTGTTGTTGGATCACCACGAGGGATTGTTTAAAGATGAATTTTGAATTTTGAGAAACCATTTTGCTTTGGTATGAGCAGCCTTCTTATGATGGCTAGGACTAATTGCCATAAACGGTTTTGCACTTTATCAGTCAAATCTCCATCAGCTAGCAGTTTATAACTTCAACAGTGTGGAGATCATATCAAATTTTTAATCAGTTTGCTGGGGAAAATTGCAGTTTTCCTTACTATATAGCACTCAGTTAGAGAAAGGATTATTTATTTATTATTGCACGATCCAGTGTCACCCAAATGAGGATGGGTTCCCTTTTGAGTCTGGTTCCTCTCAAGGTTTCTTCCTCCTTACAGGGGAGGGAGTTTTTTCTTTGGCACCATCATCCCTGGTTTGCTCATTAGCGATAACAGTTAGGGGCAAAACCTATAAGCTATGTCCTAATTTCATGTCTTTGTAAAACTGCCTTGAGACAATGTCCATTGTTCAAAGCATTTTAGAAATAAAACTGAATTGAATTGAATTAAGGCAGGCTGTGGTGGTGCAGCAGTGGAGTCCTGGGGCTCCCTGGTAGTGTCCCCCCGGTCTTCCCTGAGCAATGCTGTCATCCTTGGAGGAGCTGAACACGCCATGCCAGGGGTAGCTGGAGGAGCTCAGGGGCCCAGTGGTGGCACTGCTGGATTGAAATCTCCACAGTTCACTTGAGGTGACACTGCCATCATTGGAGGAGCTGAACATGCAGTGCCATTGGTGGTGGATGGAAGCCTGGAAGCTGTGCAACACGTGCGAGCAGTTCAGCTGTCATTGTCATGCGCCACCCACCCTGGGCACAGTACACAGAGATATGGGTTTCAGGCACTTTGGTTTGGATAAAACCCTATGAAGATTGAGAGTTTCTACTGGCCTGGCTGTTGTACTGATGTTGAACTGTTCATACTTCTTGTACCATGGGACCCCTATTAGGCTGAAGGAGGCTCATAAGAGATTGTTTGTTGTGATTGTTGTTGTTTCTCTCTGTCCTGTTTTGCAGGTTTGCCTGAAGAGTTGCTGATGGTAACATCAGATTTTTCAGATATATATAATATCAGATTTCAGATATTGCTCTTGCAATAATCTACACTCCTTAGGGAATGCTTTCCACTAGGTTTTAGAGCAATGGTGGGAATTTCCCATTTAGATACAAGAGAGGATAGTAGTGTTGTCAGGCATTTAATGCCTGTGGTGCTGTCTGCATGCTGTTGGCAGCAAGGAAATATAAAAAGATACAAAACCATTCTAGACAATCATGTGCTTTCAACACAAATGTGGCAACCATTTAGAGAAGGTCCACATATGGGTGTGAGGGTCATGTGTCAATAAAATGTTGGCAATATAGTGTAGATTTGTTATCATTTGAATATAACACTTTGTATTATATATATAAAGAATAAACCATGACAGGACATGGTAATAAGCAACATTAGGATGGTGTGATGTGGTCCAAAGTGAAATAGACACAGCTGATTATTTTCCAGTACAACACACCCCAGATGTTTTGTACCACAGCAATTTGCTAATTCTTGCAACTTTTGTTAATTCACGAATGACATGTCTTACTGGTAGGCTGCATGGTTGCACACAGAATAAATTAAACAATGTTGATGTTGTTTTTTTAATGTCATGGAATGTCTGTGAGAGAAGTTAGTTCCTGTTATCCTTTACAGTCATGGGAAAAAGAAAGTACACCCTTCTCCAATTCTATGTTTTTATTTACCAGGACCTAAATAACAATTGTGTGGCCCCCTTTTTTGTGCACAGCTCTCCTAAGATCCAAGCATAGCATCTCTGTGGGGTTGAGAGTGATAAAGTAGAGTTTTTTGTTGTCCCAATGACCAGGTCCTGTGTCTGCAAAACAAGTCCAAATCACCACCATGTATGATAGTTGGTATAATGTAGTCTTTGCAAGACAGAGCACTGTGTATGATCACCAGAAATCCCCAAATTGGTCTTATTAGTCTAAATGATATTGTTCCAGAACCTTTATGGTTTGAACAAATGCAATTATGTCATGCCATATTATTTTTGGAGAGAATGTGTCAGTCTTTTTCTGATTATACTATCATGAAAACATGATGATGAAAACAATAAATGTGCCTCTGGTCACATGATGTAGCTCCTGGGTTTTTTATATCTCTGAGCATTAAACTGTCTGACCTTGGACTGAATTTGCTGGGATGCCCACTCCTGGAAAGATTGACAACTGCCTTGAAGGCACTCCATTTATAAACAATTCTTCTCAGAGCAGAATTTTGGCCTTTTGTGTAATAGATTTATAATCCTTCCCAGAATGATGAACAGCAAGAATTGCTTCTCTGAGGTCATGGCTGAAGGTCCTTTCATCTTGACATGATGTAGACACACACCTGAATACCAAACTGCCAAAAGTTCTGCTGTCACAAAAGTAGTTACACTTCATGTTGTAGTATAGTATTCAAGACCAGCCACAATCTAGTCTCAGTCTTAACCTCATTTGGACTCTTGGTCTTGTCTTGTCTTGGGGTAAGTTGTTCTCAAGACCAGAAGACTCTAATGCCTCTGTCTGAGGTAATTATAAATGGAACCTTTTTTCATTCTTGAATGAAATCCATTTAAACAGAACTTCAGACCCTTTTCTACATGCTTAAACAAATCTGCATTCATACTAGCTAACAGCAAAAACAAGTTACATGCTCTTGCTGTTTTTTCCCATTTTCCTCTTTTTATTTTTATGTTATGAGAAAAATCTTAATATGGGTTGGTCTTGTCTCGGTCTCAGCCATTCCCAGTGTAGGTCTAGACTTGGACACAAATACTAAAAGACTTGGTCATAACTGGCACTCGATGTGACCTAGTCTTGGTCTTGACTCAGACATGGCTCTAGTGGTGTTGACTGTGACATTAGTAATACTTATTGGTGAACTAATCATGTGCATTTTATTAGTAACACCTGAGTGCTAATCTCTTAATGGCTACATATTGAAAACTCTTGTGTTTTCTTTTGTTGTCATCTGTGGTTATTTATTTGTTTAAAGAAGTTGGTGAGGACCACACAACTGTTATCACCTGATAAATAAAAACATAGACTTAAAGGAGGTTGTGCTTCAATTCTCACATGACTGTATAACAGCTCGAAAACTCTCTCACCAGCCTCTTTTTTACCCTCTTTCATAAAGTTGAGACAATAAATGAGACAATAAATGCAACTTGCAATATTACCATTAAATCACAAAGTTCTCTGCCCTGAAGACATACTGTATGTCAGAAAGCTACACTTAAAGTTACAGCTTTAGCTCTGACTGCAGTACTGCCAAAATATGAGTAAATTTATATTACACATGTAGCTAAAACTGTTGTCCAAGCTCTGCTGTTATTGAAAATTAATTAACATTTTTTAACCAAGTATTCTTTTTCTCAGTATGTCTTCACCTTGAACAATACAACAAACCTTAAGTATTTTCCAAACAATTAAAAATAGATTGAAGAATGTATTTAAAATAAGTTTCAGCTGTGTAAAATTTTTGTATTATTTTTCTGACTAATAATGATATAAAAAGTTGGTAGTGGATTTGCACTTCAGACTTGTGGACTCTACTTAATAGAAAATGGATAGAGCTGGGCAAGGAAAATAATGTTTAGAATGATGTATTCATATCCCTGGAAACACAAATTCTTACTCAGGATCTCACTTTCCCCTGTCTCAGGTCCCCAGTGCATTTCCCGCAGGACTTACAGTGTTACTGCAGAAACCAGGCAACTGTTTCTGGCTGTGGAAGGTTAAAAATACATTTCCCATTTATTTTGTTATATTAAGGAAATTCAGTTCAATTCAGTTAGTAGTAGTGAATATTATGTGGTGTGGTGTCCCTTGGTGTCCTTTAAAATATTTGTAATGATATAGAATGTAATGAAGTAGTAATAAAGCAGGAAAGCCTTGCCTCACTATTTTGTAAGATAGCTGCCCAATTCAGAATATTCACATTACATTAGCTGATTTACATTTTATTTTGCTTATGTGTAGCAAAATGTATATAGGGGTATAAAGCAATGCAATTATCTACCTGTTTATTCTTCAACATATTCATATGTTTTTGTATTTGGATTTTAATAATTAAAAAATATTTACCCCAAAATATATATATATTTTTTCCTTTTTTTAAATTAAATTAATTAATTGATTGTTTTGGAAATTCGGCAGAGATATGCACCACAGAGGTTTGAATGAGCTATATAAAATTTATTTTGTTAAGAAATATGGTAGAAATATGGTTTCATTTTGGAACTCAGTAAGGCCATGTTTAGGTCGGGCTAAAACCAGATAGTGCATCTTCTATTAGTATTATATTAATTAACTTTAGCTTTAGCTTTTTTAAAGGTGTGTGAGCAGAGCTGCCAGGTTCTGATATACAGTATAATGGTATATGCATATCAGATATTTCAAATAATAAATTTGGTGTGCATAAGATGAGTAAGGTAAACCTCGACATCACAATATATAATCTACATAAATTGCTGGACTTTTACATATGGAGTATACTGCTGAATTTAAATAACTTTGTAAATAGTTCCTTGCAAGTTTGGGGTTGCATTTCTGCAAATGGAGTTGGAGATTTGGTCAGGATTAATGGTGTCCTCAGTGCGGAGAAATACAGGCAGATACTTATCCATCATGTAGTACCACCAGGGAGGCATATGATTGGCCCCAGATTTATTCTGCAGCAGCACAACAACCCCAAATATACAGCCAATATCATTAAAAACTATCTTCAGCATCAAGAAGATGGTGAAGTGATGGTATGGCCCCCACAGAGCCCTGATCTCAACATCAAGTCTGGGATTACATGAAAAGGGATTATATGAAAAGACAGAATGATTTGAGGAGGCCTACATCCACAGAAGAGCTGTGTTTAGTTCTCCAAGATGTTTGGAACAACCTACCAGCCAAGTTCTCTCAAAAACTGTGTGCAAGTGTACCTTTATTCTGTTTTGAAGGGAAAGGGTGGTCACATTAAATATTGATTAGATTTAGATTTACTGAATAAACTATAAAAACTTCCATTTTTAGAAGCATTCTTAGTTTACAGCATTTTTACACACCTGCCTAAAACTTTTGCACAGTACTGTATACAGTGGAGGAAATAAGTATTTGATCCCCCACTGACTTTAAAAGTTTTATAACAAAAAAATAAATGAAACGTCT
>JAOVYV010000021.1:9093666-9103850 GCA_025674545.1 Hassar affinis
ATTCTATGTGGCACTGTTAAAATAAAGCTGGCATAAAATTATGAGATGTTTCATTTATTTTTTTGTTATAAAACTTTAAAAGTCAGTGGGGGATCAAATACTTATTTCCTCCACTGTATATGTACACTATATTGCCAAAAGTATTCATCCAAATCATTGAATTCGGGTGTACCAATCACTTCCATGGCCACAGGTATATGACATCAAGCACCTAGGCATACAGACTGCTTCTACAAACATTTGTGAAAGAATAGGTCGCTCTTAGGTTCTCACTGAATTCCAGCATGGTACCCTGATAGGATGCCACCTGTGCAACAAGTCCAGTCGTGAAATTTTCTCACTACTAAATATTCCACAGTCAACTGTCAGTGGTATTTTAACAAAGTGGAAGTGATTGGGAATGATAGCAACTCAGCCACGGAGTGGTAGGCCATGTAAAATGACATTGTGGGGTCAGCAGATGCTGAGGAGAATAGTTCGCAGAGGTCGCCAACTTTCTTCAGAGTCAATCTCTACAGACCTCCAGAACTTCATGTGGCCTTCAGTTTAGCCCAAGAACAGTGTGTAGTGATCTTCATGGAATGGGTTTCCATGGCCGAGCAGCTGCATCCAAACCTTACTTCACCAAACGCAATGCAAAGCGTCAGATGCAGTGGTGTAGAGAATGCCGTCACTGGACTCTAGAGCAGTGGAAACATGTTCTCTGGAGTGACGATTCATGCTTGAGTCTGGGTTTGGTGGTTGCCAGGAGAATGGTACTTGTCTGACTGTATTGTGCCAAGTGTAAAGTTTGGTGGAGCGGGATTATAGTGTGTGGTTGTTTTTCAGGAGTTTCTTGAATGCCACAAACTATTTGAGTATTGTTGCTGACCATGTGCATCCCTTCATCACCACAATTTACCATCTTTCAATGGCCAGCATATAAAATGTGCACGCTGTCACAAACCAAAAGTTGTCTCAAACTGGTTTCACCAAATCTGAATACAATAGAACATTGTTTCGAGAGCAAAGGGAGGGCCTACTCAGTATTATGTGCACCATATGACAATCCAAAAGTTGTCTCAAACTGGCTTCACCAAATCTGAATCCAGTAGAACACTTTCAAGAGCAAAGAAGGGCCTACTCAGTATTAGTATAGTGTTCAATGAGTGTGTGTATATACTATTGAGGTCAGAAGTTTACATACACTCATTATGGACATGAATGTCATGGAAATATTGGTCTTTCAATTATTTCTTTGAACTGTCCTTTTTTGGGTGCAGACTGAGCGTACAGAATATATCTTTAATAAAAAACAAAATCTTTTGGTTTTAAAATTAAGAGTTTTACAATTGTTTTTTGGAGGGGGGTTTTGAAATCAACATAGCATTCTAATTATATACACACCCACTTAGATTATTAATTCATTGCTGCTGAAAGTTCCAAAATGTCTTTTAACTTGCCAAGGCCAAAGCCTCTTAAGCTCCTGTTAGTGATCTGGTAGCTTCTTTGTGCCCACATAAAAATGGTTTGTTTGACAGCAGTTATTGGACTGACCAACATACAATACAAGAAGCTCAGTGCAGATATGAGAAAGATAATTGTAGATTTCCACAAGTCAGGAATGTCTCTTGCAGCCATTTCTAAATAACTGCCGATTCAAAGATCATCAGTTGAAACAATTATGTGAAAAGTACATGTTATTGACAAGGTCTGGAAAAAGAGCCTTCAGCTGAGAGGAAATTGGTTCAGATTGTCAGGAACAAGCCAAAAATACTTACAGGCCTGCCATGAAATAGAAGATGCTAGAACACCATAATGAAGGAGGATTACATGTCAGCTGATTATTTGAACTGATGATTTTAGAATCTGCAGTTGTTTAGAAATTATCTCCAATATTGCATATTTTATATTATATTATATTATATTATATTATATTATATTATATTATATTATATTATATATTTAATATTTTGTGCTCTGTCTTTCAGAGAGCTCATGTGTGTGTATGCAATGCTGCGGTCCTGCTCGTGCCTGCTTTTTGCAGGGTTTCGACCAGGATCGGCAGAGGATTTTCCTATTTGAAAGGCCATTTAGAGCAGATATGTGCTGCTTTGGCTGCTGCATGATGGAAATGAGGGCCTACACAGCCCAGAGAGAACTCATTGGTATTGTCCACCAGAGGTACACACAAGATTTCAAGACATAGAATATTACATAATGTAAATAGTATTTTCAATGATGAACTATTTTGAGTGGGTTGCAGGCATCAATTTAAAATTAGTTTATATTTATCAAATACAATTAAGTTCATCATTGAAAACACTGAAAATATTTTCTTTGTCCTTTTTTCTGTTAAATAGAGGTTCAAATGAACTAACAAATGACAGATTTCCATTTTTATTGCAGTTTTAGAAGTGTCCCAACTTTTCTGGAAATGGAGTTTGTAAATATTATAAATATATTTTATAATTTATATTTATTTACGTTAATCCTATTGAAAAAATATGTTTGGGGAAATTTCTTTTTCTATAAATAATGTGATCTTGTCTTAAACACTAGCAAACTAGCACTCGCAGTTGCCCTGTCCATGCACAGACAACAGTGCCAGAGATCCATAAGAACCAAAGTTTAAGAAAACATTTCACAGCAAAAGAATATAATACTAACACATTTGCCCTCTGACTGGCTGTTGCACACCATTATACGCTATCTTTTTCCTTCTTTTTTTTTTGACTGCCTCTAAAATGCAACTACACACCACATGATCTTTTTTAACGCTTAAATCACTCCTACAGCATTCTGTTAAAGATAACTCTATTTTTAACTGAGAGCCAATAACACTTGTCTAGTTGACATTATGTAAAACATAACTAAAAACAGAATACGATGATTTGCAAATCCTTTTCAACCCATATTCAATTGAAAACACTACAAAGACAATACATACTGTATGTAATGTCCAAACGGATAAACTTTATTATTTTTTGCAAATATTAATTCATTTTGAATTTTATGCCTGCAACACATTCCAAAACAGTTGTGACAGGGGCATGTTTACCATTGTGTTACATCACCTTTACTTTTAACAACACTCAATAAGTGTTTGGGAACTGAGGACACTAATTGTTGAAGCTTTGTGGGTGGAATTCTTTCCCATTCTTGCTTGATGTACAACTTCAGTTGCTCAACAGTCCGGGGTCTCCGTTGTCGTATTTTGCGTTTCATAATGTGCCACACATTTTCAGTGGAAGACAGGTCTGGACTGCAGGCAGGCCAGTCTAGTACCCTCACTCTTTTACTACGAAGCCACGTTGTTGTAACACGTGCAGAATGTGGCTTGTCATTGTCTTGCTGAAATAAGCAGGGACGTCCCTGAAAAAGATGTTGCTTGGATGGCATATGTTGCTCCAAAACCTGTATGTACCTTTCAGCATTTCATCAGTCCATCTCAGATGAAGTGGTGAACCTCATCCCATCCTTGCTTGTGAACGACTGAGCCTTTCAGGAATGCTCACTTTATAATCAATCATGACACCAATTAACCTGTTCACCTTTGGAATGTTCCAAACCGGGTTTTTTTGAGCATTCCTCAACTTTCCCAGGCTTTTGTTGCCCCTGTCCCAACTGTTTTGGAATGTGTTGCAGGCATCAAATTCAAAATGAGTGAATATTTGCCAAAAACAATAAAGTTTATCTTTTTGAGCATTAAATATCTTGTCTTTGTAGTGTATTCAATTAAATATGGATTGAAAATGATCAAATCATTGTATTCTGTTTGTATTTATGTTTTACACACCATCCCAACTTCATTGGAATTGGGGTTGTACATTTACAGTGCATGTTGTTTAACTATTACTGTAACTGTATAACGGTAGATGTTCTACAGGTGTATCAACCCATAAAACACTTGATTTGAAATAAAAAATAAAAAAATAAACTACTTGTGTTTACATCAGTCTTCCCTAAAGGCCACTAACTGTATCACACCGAATTAACATTGTGGTGATATCATCAGAAACCTTATGTTATAACATGTTGTAACATGCCTCTCCCATCTGCCAGGTGGAGTATGTTCACACCCTACTTCGAAGTGTGTGACTCTGCAGACTCTCCCTTCCTGAGGATACAAGGCTCCTGCTGTCCAATCCGTTGCCTTTCTGACCAGGAGTTTCAGGTCAGATGCCTCATGCTAGGTTAATTCAAACCTTATTTGGCTTATTTTTCTTTTACTCTTTTTGGTGAAGATTTTGTTCTTATTCCTGGAAATAAAAAAGTAATAAATAAATTAAAAAGTAATAAAAAAGAAGTGACTGTGCAAGTCAAGGTGCAAAAATCAAAATACGTTTTGAATAGAATTGATAAATCAGCTGAAACTGGTAATAGGTGAGGTGATCAAAAGTATAAATTAAGCATCCAGAAAATGCTTAAACTTTACAAGCAAGGATGGGTCATGGCTCAACACTTTGTCCCAAACTTTGTTAGAGAATTGTCAGTCAGTTCAAATACAATGTTTCTCAGTTCAAGATTGCAGAGAATTCTGGTCTTTCACCATCTATAGTTCATAGTATCATGAAAAGATTCAGGGGGTCAGGGGAAATCTTGAAGCTTGAAGGCCACAGGCAGAAACCGCTGCTGAATGTGCGTGACCATTGAGCCCTTAGGTGGTATTGTTGGAGAAACCATCATTCTACCATGATGGCCACATGGGCTTGGAAAATCATTACCACGGAATAAAGAAAGGCACTGCATCAAGAAAGGCAACCTGAAATATATTAAAGTTGCGCAATAACACTAGTGGGTTCTCTAGGCCTGAAGTCATCTGAGATGGACCATAAGACAGTGGCAATATGTTCTGTGGTCAGACGAGTCCACGTTACAGCTTGTTTTTGGAAAAAAGATGTCAGATTATTTATGCCAAACATGAAAAACACCATCCAGCCTGATACCAAAGAACAGCATCTGTGATAGCATGGGTGATGTGCATATACAGTATATGAAAGTACCATTGATGCACAGGCTTGTATTGCCTCAGGACAATGCCAGGCCTTATTCAGCATGAGTTACAAGAAGTAACCAGTACTATTGTAGTCACAATCACTGCTTGCAGGTTTACACAGATAGCTCCAAGGTGCACATGACAGTAAACATGTCCAGATCCTCACACAATTCTTCTAGGCCCAACACACCGCTCGCACTTTCTCTGGGTCGGTCCTAAACTCCAGTGCCGCAAACAACGTGACCCAGAAAGTCCACTCAGCGTTGTAGCAGTTTACATTTCCTTGGATGTAAATGTATGTTCTGAAGCACTTGCTCCACATTGGACAATGCATCTTCGAAACTGGGCACATGCGAGGAATCGGGTAAGAATCTACCTTGATCACTGTGTTCAGGCGATGACAGTCCATACAATACCTCCAGTCCAGTGTTTTCTTCTTCACCAGAAGCACCAGAGCAGCCCATAGGCTGTTAGACAGCTCGATTATTCTTGCAGTAGCCATTTCTTTAATCCTCTGCTTGGCGATCTCCCTTTTTGCCAGCAGAAGCCAGATGAGGTCAGTGCACTTACAGTCTTCCTCTGATGCTGAGAAAATATCAGTGAAATGGCACAATAATTCCCACAGCTTTTGTTTCTGTATCAGGGTGTGAGCCCTGAACTGCTATGCTCTCACAGTTCATGAACAATGCTGGATTTGGCAGAATTGTCTCTCTGCTCTTGTGCAGAAACTAGTTGACGGGTGGGTGGCCTATGATAGTGTTAGTTGAGCTGCTTGTGGGTGCTGTCCACAATTTCTGCAGATACACCGGTGATTTCACCCCAAGAGAACCGTGGTGATCTTGATACAGGAGTGCTGTGTTGTGCCATCAGGGTCCACCTTTGCCAGTGACTGTTTTCTGTTGCCGACTAGCAATGTGCATGTCCTTATGTCCAACGTGGCCTCCACAGCAGACAAATAATCCAAGCCAAGAAAGCACAAGTCGCCAACCAACCAGAAGTCTGACCCACGTCAGGCCAAATTCACGCAGTCACTTTTTGCCTCACATATACACTTGGGCCCCCATGACTGTCCATAACTTCCGTTGGCTGCCATCTAAGTTGACACTCTCAATGTTAGGAAGCACCCCAGGCCACAAAAGTGAAACAGAAGACCCAGTGGCTAGCAGTGCTTTAACTCATAATCCATTAAGATAACAACAGACCCTTAATCCAATGGCAGAGGTTCAATTCAATTCAACTTTATTTCTAAAGCACTTTTAACAATGGACATTGTCTCAAAGCAGCTTTACAAAGACAAGAAATCAGGACATGGCCTATAGGCCTTGTCCCCAACAGCTATCCCTAATGAGCAAGCCGGTGGCGACAGTGGCAAGGAAAAACTCCCTCAAATGATAAGAGGAAGAAACCTTGAGAGAAACCAGACTCAAGAGGGAACCCATCCTCATTTGGGTGACAGGTTAGTCCCATGCATGAGGGAGAAGCACTGGCTGCTTGATGTTCTCAATTCCTGCAATGCCAGGACATGCTCCGCAAGCTCATCGGTTCACTGCTGCTTCTGTGCTGTCCACCATGAAACACTGCACCAATCTCAAAGTGCGGGAACTTGACCGAAGTGCAGCAGCAATGCAATTAGCGCCAACAAGTCACTGTGCTGATCGGCTGGTAAATCCACTAGTGCCTGGACCACTTTCACTTCCAGTGCTAGGCATATCTGCATTTCTGTAATCACCAGTTACGAGCAGCTGAGCATAGTAGGGTTCTCATGCACCCTTGTAGTGAAGTATCTGGATTGCCATAACTCGGCCATTGTATCTCTCTTGTAGCTTCATTGTGCTGGAGCCATCCAGCTGCTAGACCCGGTTCTCTGCCTTCTGCCACATCCTTTCCAGTTGATCATTGGCAATAAACTGGAATTCTTCAAAAAGCTCCTGAAGCTTCTAGATCACACCACTTCTGACACCAACATGGTGATAGTGAGAAGGAGATACTATAAGAAACCATTGGCTATCGGGGGGTGACATACAGAGACATGATTCACAACCATGGTAGACACACAATCAAGGGCCTACCTACAATGCAATTCTGCCCAAAACCATCCTAATCAGCCAACCCACTCCCTAGTTCCACATTATATTAACCATATTTATTGATATTACTTTTGATTAACTGCAAATCAAGCATTTTTCACGTTGTTTAACTGTATTCTCAAATGGAAATTAAAAAAATGCAAATAAGGAGTAACTTATTTTATGATCAGATTTGACAACCCACAACTTTGATGAATAAGGCCTTGGTCTTGTCTCATTCCAATTCACAGATTACAATACCATCAGCCTGTTAAGCCCCTTTCCATAAACATACTTTTGTAGATCTGAAAATCCTCCGGTTGTTTTGAACACACTTGGCTTTTGCTGGATAGGTTCGAATAGAACTAAATGCTGGGACAGCAAATATAGAGGAGCAGCTTTAAAATGTAGGCATATATACAGGTGAAGTAATATACCTAGATAGCCTTTAGCGTTTAAAAATACTACTAATACAAAATAATAAATATTTTGCTTCTGGCTTATTGTGGAAACCTCAGGTTGTCTCCATGATCGGTGAGCACATTGGAACAGTATGGAAAAAGTGGTCAGGCTACAATGAAAGCAGCAACATGGACCATGAACATTTTGGGTTGGATGGTGAGAATCAGAAAGTCCAATTCATTTAGTACGTTATTTAAATATTAATAGATTATAAAATGAATAGAATTTGAATAATTTTGTTCTTCTCCTTAGTCTCTCAGAACATGAATGTGAATACCAAAGTGTTACTTATAGCAGGCACATTTCTCTTGGTAAGTTTCTTAAACTCCAATCTGAATCAAATATTCCTAAATGAATTTCAGCATAATGTGCAAACACTAACTATTATATTCTATTTTCCCAGAATCACATGTTTTTTGAAATGAGCTGAATCAAAAAAAGAACATTCGAAAACCAGCATCCTTGGACTGTAACATCTGGTAAATGTCTTTAATTTACAAACAGCCACTGTAAAGACTTTATATACATTTTTAACTACTGGAATGTAGTTAGAGTAACATTGATATTTAAGCAATAGAACACGAGAGGGAGATGCTTTTATTCAATGTATTTTTACAAAATAAACAAAATATATAAAGCCCTAAATTTCATATTAAGTATATGCTTTAATACTGACAGTACCTTCCAGGAAAAAGTAGTTCCACAACAAATAGTAACACTAGCAAGTAACAGTTTGAAATAAGTAGTAAGTAGTTTGAGTAGTAAGTAGTTTGAATTACAAAGTGCAAATAAGCAAAGTTATGTATCATACTATAAAACTCACCTTTTGTGGTATTGACAGAGCGATAGATCTACTGAAATATCAAGTTCAGCTCATCCTTTTCAACTGTTGCCAAATAACCTGAATACCATTTTGTAACAACCAGTCTGTACAGCATTTTGTAGTGCATCTTGTTTGCTGAATTGTTTTCTTTTCATTTCTGGCCAGTTCCAGCCAGAATTTGTTCAGTTGTTCTGCTGTAACTTCAGTCATCCTGACAGTTTTCACAGTAAAAGGAGATGATCAAACGGGTGATTTTTTGGATGAGCACAAATACAAAACAACTAAGGATTGTGTACATAAAGTTTGACATTACACATGACCAGAATAACACAGATTTGATGTGACACATCTGTGCTGTTATCACCAACAGCAGCAAAGTTAGAATGCATCTCCACCAAACAGATTATAAAGTATAAAAATATATAACGAGTAAAATACATGGCTGAAATTATATCAATGTAAAATGCTATTTCAACTAAAACTATTTATCACAAGTATCTACTTTTGAGGTTTTTGCAACACCTTAATGTTAATTAAGCTATTGTTATCCGACAGTGTTATTAATTATTATTATTAACCCCCCTTTTTGTCCGGATTTCAACTGACCCAATTTTCGTGATGTTGACACCACTCACCCTGAGACCGCTTTTTTTGAAAGTCACATCAGTTTTCTGAAGATCTGCTTGACTGAAAACTTACATACACTAAGAACACTCTGAGCAAAAGTATCGTCACCCCCACTAGCTATATTTCCATATACACACAATCACCTGTCTGAACAAATGCATTGGTACCCCCAATTTTATGTTAATATAATTGTGTTAGTTACTAATGCTAATGGTGCTGATGCCAATGTCGCTGCTTCAGGAAATGCAACTCTCTAGTTAGTAGTGTAATTGCAGTAGGCAATCACACTATTGTTATCCAAAAGTGATTATTATTTATTTTTATTATTATTATTATTATTATTATTAGTGTGATTGCAGTAGGCAAGCAATCTGTGGCAAACTTGGCAATTACTTGGAGCAGAGTCTACCACTGCATTGCTCTGCAACTCATTAGTATGTATTTGCTGTCCAATAACAAAATGCAACAATAATTGTGTTTATTCTCATGTAATTTAACTTGCATGCTTGGGGTCTGTAACATGCTTACATATCTATGGCCAAGCCTGGCAGAAGCAAACAGTTTTTTTTTGGCTGAAATATCCTGGAACTTCATGTTGCCTGTCCTCAGAATAGCCCCTGGTTCACAACTCCAAATCATGAATGATCCACCACATTTTGCAGTTTCAACAAACTGCCAAAAAGTGACCATAATTCAGATTCCATTTGAGGTTCCAGTGCCACTTGCTCTTCAGGTGTTCAGGGTAACTCTTAGGAAGGGCCAGTTTCTTACAAGCCTTCCAAAGAACTTTGGAAGCAGTGTCTAATTCAGCATTGTCAATTATGCCTGGGCCACATCAACATTTTTGTGAAACTAATTACATTTTAATTTATTTAAAATGATTTTTTTTTACTTATCTCAGGATTTGTAGTTAACCACTGAATCACACTAAAAGCCAACACTTGACATGTCTCTGAATAGTTTTTGAAACATCAAATGCAGCAGATAGGCATCAACTTTAACCAGTTTCACTGTGCCAGATATGAGCCCACACACACTGTACAGTAGCGCATGTGGAACATGGGTGCAATAATTCAGTCAGTCAGTCATTTCCTGTACCGCTTATTCCCAGTTACGGGGTCACGGGGGAGCTGGTGCCCAGCTGGCAACTCTGAGCGCAAGGGCAGGAATCAACCCTAGACAGGGTGCTAATCCATCATAGGGCTCATACACACACACATTCACACTC
>JAOVYV010000021.1:9158484-9170527 GCA_025674545.1 Hassar affinis
TTATATATATAGTTATATAATATATTTCATTAGAACAACACTAGGCAAAAATTCCAACATCCCCTCTTTGGCCAATGCAGATTTGTGCTTCATCATTGAATATCACATTTATTCAATCATCCACATCCACACTTTAGCCCATGGTGTGGGTGTTCATCCTGGTTTTTGTTTGGCTTTTCCATATATAAATCCCATTTCATTCAGCCAATTACTTACAGTTCTGTCATAGTTCTGTCTAAGTCCACAGTTGACTGTGGGTGTCTGAAGACACAGTTGACTGGGAACAACTAACATCTTTTGTTGTATTTCCTTCTTGAAAGAGTTTTATAATCCTTTCCATTTTTATAGTTGACAACGCTCTTGTTGGGGCCATGTTTCCTTTCAGTTAGCCAAGTCCAATAGCTTCTTGTTAAGGCCTAAGCATTTAACTGCAGACTAATTCACATTTTCAGACTTGTGCTAGTATTTGTTTTATAAATGCAAATGACAATGTGATTTTTTTTCTTGTACTTGAGCTACAATTAATTAAAATACTTAAAAAAAGTTTTTTATTAAAAAGATATTTATACATTTTTATTTCACTCATTTATTCATTTGGTTCCCGAAGCCAGAATGTTCGGGTATTAAGTATAAATTGTTGTGTTTCTGTGATTTGTTGATTTGCTACATAGTACAAAAAGCTTGGTGAACATCCTCTAAATGTGGCACACACACACACACACACACACACACACACACAAACACCTGTACATCTGCCCATTCATTTAGTTATCTAACCAGCCAATCATGTGGCAGCAGCATAATGCAA
Organism: Hassar affinis; assembly: GCA_025674545.1. Lineage (NCBI taxonomy): Eukaryota > Metazoa > Chordata > Actinopteri > Siluriformes > Doradidae > Hassar > Hassar affinis. The sequence continues at coordinate 9,159,293 of JAOVYV010000021.1, forward strand.
AACAATCATTCAGATATAGATCAAGAGCTTCAGGTAATGTTCACATCAAACATCAGAATGAAGAAAAAGTGTGATCTCTGTGACTTTGTGGCATGTTTATTGGTACCTGATATGCTGGTTTGAGTATTTCAGAAACTGCTGAGGATTTTCAGACACAACAGCCTCTAGAGTTAAAAAGAACATCCTTTGAGCAGAGGGTCTGCAGGCTGAAACACCTTGTTGATGACAGCGATCAGAGAAGAATGAGCAGACTGATCTGAGCTGACAGGAAGTCTCACTCAACCTGGACATTTTTAAACTGGAAAAAGACCAGGACATTTTTTGCCTAATCTTTAGCTGTCCCGTTTAGGTGAGTCTATGCCCATGGTAGCTTAAAGATTCCTGTTCTTGGCTGACAGGAGTGGCCCACTCCTCAAAGTTTGATTTGGTGGGCATTCCAAGATTCCTTTCTGCTCTCCACAGATGTAATGAGTGCTTACTTGAGTTATTATAGACTTCCTGTCAGCTCAGACCAGCCCTCCTGGCACCAACATCCACAGTTGTGATAAAAAAAAAAGCTCTGGGCAATGTTCTGCTGGCAAACCCTAGGTCCAGGCAGACATATGGACATCAATTTGACATGTGCCGTGTACTTTGTACATTGTTGCTGTCCTGGCACATCCCATCCTGTCAATGCCATTTCCTGATTGCTGTGACCTCTTTCAGCAGAATAATACACCATACTGCACTACAGATATTGAGCCTCATTTAACAAGCTGGACATTAATGGACTTATGCCCAAGTCATTAGTATGAGTATTTACACAAAACCTAAAATAATTTGCACAGAATGCTGCACTTTTATATATGGAATATACTGTAGAGTTTAAATTGTTTAGTTTTATTACATGTAAGGCATTTTACAGATTTCCTTATCTAGAGACTTACAGAAGTGCTTTGCAATCTCTATCAAAAACACATCCTTATGCTAGTACACTAGGTTGGGGAGAGTGCCATTGAGAATATTGTGAAAAGCAGTTATTTCAAATAAAAATTTTAAACAAATAAAGCAAATTTAATTATGATTAAAGAAATGGCATATAAACAAAGGATGGGCTGGGCCCTGTTGAGGAGCTGTGTACAAATGCCTCAGCCGACAGAGGATTTAGTGCTCCCTTTTTATTATTATATATTGTTAATATTTTTATTGGCATAGCAGTGAGTCAAAATAAAAACAAAAAAAAAAATGAAAAGTGAGTCAAAACAATCCACTTGTTTTTCATGTTTTACCCTATTTGATCATGTTGTGATAAGAGCTGTCCTGTGCTTTGGAAATTTTATGGAGTTCTGTGGGCGTCATGCAAATCAGCTGTGCCATGAAAATGCCTGGGAATTTACAGGTGATTAGCATCAACATACACATGCACTAAGAAAATCCAAAACCTTTGTAAATCCAGAGGAACTTTTTAGTTTAGTTCATTAAAAAAATGGATGTGTCTATGTGTATATTGATGTAGGGGCAATTATTTGTTAATAATTACAAGTATTTAATAAGGTTTTTTTTCAATTTTAAATTAAATTGTTATAGGATTTGTATTTTGTGCTGTCCTGAATGAATATGGTGCCTAAGTTAGTTTTCACAGATTCTTTAGTCATTCTTCCGATGACGAAATGTCTACTATATTCTAAACAATGTTTTGTATTAATGCCATTGGAAATTTTGTAGGCTTAAAGGGGAAGCTATGATGACTTGAGAAACATTTAAAACCCATTTGTCTCTGCTATGACCTACTTTATAAGGAAGATTTCACATTTCCCCCTTTGATTTTAAAGACTATGGTTGCATTATGTCTGTCATGACCTAGAAAATACCAAACTGACTTTGCTTTTTAGCCCACACAGACTGCACGATCTCCTGGAGTTCTCATGCAGGTCTTTCTAATGCTGAGTGTTGACTGTCCCAATAAATTAAGTATCATCCTAGACTAAAATAATATTTTTAAATAAATAATCCTTTCAAATAAAGAATTTGTGTCCTAAGGCATCTGATGCACATTGCTCATTGCAATTAATTATTTTGATCATGTTTTCAAATTAAATGAATGGCACATTAAGAAAAAGACACATGTTTTTGTCCATTGTATCACTGCATAATTTTCTTTTTCACAAAATCAACAAAACTGCATGTAACTAAGGAACCTGGATTACACATAATTTTTTAAAATTTAAATAAATGTTTTAAACCTTTAAAGTATTAACCTTTTAAACCTTTTAAAGTATTTTGTTGACTATGTAGAGATGAAGTGTTTTCTGAATGTCTGTTCTATATGTTTTGAATTCCAAGGTATGCTGCATCTAGACATTTTAGCATCTTTTTCTAAATATTTTTAAACATTATCTACAATATTATATCTAAATGTGCACTACTTACACTAAATTATTTTAAAATAAAGACATGGTTATCTCTTATCTTAGTCTAAGGGCATATACCGGTATGTATGTAAGCAACTAGTGATTAAACAATTAACAGTAATTATCAGCTGCCTTTAAAGCTTATGCTTTGAACAATATGTAAATGTTATTTCATCAGTGTTGAACACATTACATAAATGCCATACAATATTAAATTGCAATACAATAGTACAGCATGACCTCAGTAAGTTCCCCAAATTCCTTTTTATGTGAACCTCTTCCTCATTCCAGTGACGGAGAAAGTCAAACACAAGCACACGTGGAAAATCCACTCGTCTCGTCAGGTGAGAAATTTCCACCATGGGCGGTATAAAGCTGCTGCTCTCAGACCAAGCAACACATACCGCCTAGAGATTAACTCAAACACAATGGCCCAGATTAGTGGTGCAGCCGTCACACTTCTGCTCCTTCTGACAGTCACTCTGTTCTTTCAAGACACTGCAGCTTGGGGTAAGATTTTCTCTTTCTTGCTTATCAGTATGCATCTGGAAAGACTCTGCCCTTGTAACCTGTTCTTGGCATGGGTTATCTTTAGTTTCTTTTACTTTAGAAATGAATGCCTTAAATTAACTACATTTCAATGTATTGTGGATGTTACCATGGATGTGCACAGATAAACTAGAGTTGGAAGAGGTTTGCTTTAAAATACAACTAAAATCATGCCTGATAAAATATTTCTTATTTATTGCTTAGCGTGTTGCAGACGATATTCCAAAGGAGAGCTCCCTGTTAACTTAATCCAGGGATATTCAATCCAGACCATCAACGCAAACTGCAACATCAATGCTGTCATGTGAGTTTCATACACTGCATACATTCTTCTTCTTTCTCTGCTTCTGTCATACACTTCACTGAATAATGCTTTAAAAATCATTTGTTTTTATCCCTCTTTTAGTTTCCACACATATGGAGGCAGAAAGGTGTGTGCTGATCCTTCTCAGACCTGGGTGACCATCAGTGTCAAGAAACTAATGTAAGCATAAACATATTTAAGCAATATGCAGTTCTCTAAAAAATAATAGTTTTAAAGTTTTAGTCAACTGAAATTATTTTCTTCTTTAGGTCACAAGTGTTGGCTCTGAAAAAGAAAGAAAAACAGCAGTGAAGAAAGACAACCTAATATTATTGTTACTATGTTACTATATATATCCATTGACTCACATATTATTCTTTATGAAGAAGCTGTTATGGTTTACGCAATATGCTGTGCATAACTGTATTTTCTGTATGTGCATCTTATTCAGTACATTAAATTTAAATTAGTTTTTTAATTAGTTTTTTGTGTTTCTTTTAAATCGATTTCTGTGTTCTGAAAGCATAGTCAGAGGAAATGCTATTTGCATTTATTTAAAAAAAAACATGAAATAGCCTCCTAAAGTACACCCATATACGCCTAAACATCATAATTTTACAGTAAACATTAATTACATTCTTGTGAACATGATATCAATCTCTTAACACAATCTACCTAACCTTTCCCCCACTTACCAAGTATTCACGTCACTGTCACATTTGTCACAGAAAAAAGAACATGTGCAAAGTTAAAAATACTTTACTTAATACTTTATTTATCAGTATAATGATTATACATAGTGAGGTTAAGAAAAAATCATCTGTTCAATAACGCATGTTGTATAAACATTCTTCTAAAGTGAAAGAACAGAACAGAACATATTCAGCGGGTGTGTTTCCTGTTTATATACATCAAACAAAAGGTGGCTTTATACGTCACCTCCAAATGTCCAGGTGAGAATTTCCCAAACCTGTACAACAGGAAGTAAAACTGCAATTACATAAGAGCAGAGGAATGGATAGAATGCTGACATTTTTTTTATGTTTAATGTTTAAAAGGAAAGATGATGCAAACACACACACACACTTGTCTTTTCTGTAATCAAGTTGACTGCAGCAAGGCAAAGGAAAAGGATGATGGGTCATTCCATGTCATTTCAACTATGGGCATCCACCACACCATCTTAGAACTGGCTGATAATATTTTGTCTTGAAAAACACACTCTGACATAACATATTTGTGGAAACTTCCTTTAAAGGTAGCATTTATTTCCCATTTTTGTGAATTTAGTGCTTGGCCATAAATACCACCTGAGATCTGAATTTGGAAAGCTTTATTTGCATACTGAGCAGGAAGTGAGAAGCGAACACAAGTGATCACTGGAGTCGTTCTGGAGATTTTAATGCAGGTGTGAACTGACAAACTTTAGCCTTGTTCACACAATGGTGAATATGGATTTTCTGAACACAGTTTAATGAATACAGTTTGGAAAAATTCAGCTGCTTATTTTTAACTCAGATGCTATTAGGCTAAGAAACAACAGTATATTATGTTAACATTTGTGCAAACAGCCCCAAAACAATGAGCAGTGCAACACTGCAACACTGCTCAATTTGCTATAACCTACAATGGCTCATGCAAAACCTTGTCTATGAGTGTCTGTCATTTTTGAAGCATACTCTAAATAAAACCTATGAATATTACATACATTACAGCATGTGGATGCCATCACTATACAAGATAAAGTCAGTGGTTTGCAGGTCAGTGGGCTTATTAACACACAGGCACATAGTGCTCTTCTGTGGTGTTTGTAAGTTCAAGTTACCCCACCACCTACTGGCCTGTCATATATACTACAGCACTTTCACTTGTTTCTGCAGATATGTGTGGATGCAGATAAATCATAGAACATTGCTGCATAGATGCAAAACTTTTAGAAGCCGCCAAAAAAAAATTCTTGGTTTCGAAACATTCAGTTGTTATGTGGACAGGGTGTTAGAGTCGTCAACTTATGATCAAATCACCCAAGATGAATGTTAATGCCAGCTGTGTTAATTCAATGTAAATAATCAAACCAGCCATCTGGCACCAACATCCATTCCACGATCAAAGTCACAGATCACATTTCATCCCCATTCTGATGTTTGATGTGAACATTAATTATAACTCTTGAACTGTCTCTGCATGAATGTATGCATCGTGCTGATGGCACTTGATTGGCTCATTGAGTAAATGCATAAATGTGCAGGAGTTCAATCATTAAAGTGACCAGTGATTGTAGTGTATTTATACTGTACAAATATTCTAATTGAATGTTTTAAATTAAAAAATTTATGACACGGTTTGTCCAGGAATTTGGATGTCAACACACAAGAATATGTTTAAAAAAAGTGAGAGGACTGAGGGAATTGATTAAATGTAAGAAATGTTTGCCACAGTAAATAAAATTGGCCACATCACTAGACTTCATTTAACTTTCCAGATTTAATGTACATGATTTCATTGATTATGGACAATTAAGGACAATCTATGGCACGGGGTAGAATTCTTCTGGCTCACAATCACTCATACTTTCCAGAAAAAATGTAATCAAAAAGTAGATCCTGTTAGACTGACTGAAACTATAACTATGTTATATAAAGTTTTTTTTTTTTACGAATTATTCCATGCCAACTATATGTTCTCTCTGTGTGAGCTGCATTTCTTCTACAGTGCAAGAGACCTCCAAATGACTGAATTAACTGAAATTATTATACCTTCTATAATACTTCATATTCATTAAAGTTTTCAGGTTTTTGAGTCACAGTGCTGATGGTGACCATGGCTAAAAAGTGTCACCTGACCAAAATATAAAGTTTACATGCTGCATTTTGTAGGTTCTGGAAGAGCTTCTTTTGTGCAATCCTGCCAGAGAGCTTGACGTTGCAGGGGTGGAACGTGCAATACGTGACTTTGAAACTTGACCACCCCAAACAATTAATATAGCATGCAATTCTAAAGCTGAGCTCTTTAGACATCCTGGTAAAATCGTTCTATTAAGAGACTGGTTGTGCTTAATGTTGAAACCTGTGGTGAAATCTGACTGGTCAACAAGCGTCTGTCTCTTGTGATGGATGACAAAAGAATGCATGTAAATAACCTCATATTTATATACCAGGAAATATAAAAAATGAAGTTCAGAACATTTTTTCATGTTAATTTTTTTGAAGTTTATTTCTTAGAGGTGTCAGTGATTTTGCCATACTGTTATTTGTTATTATATTTCTAAATGACATCATTCTGGCAGTTACAGAGGGCCCCCTTGTGGTCTAAAAAGGTCAGACAATGCAACTTAAAAACATTTTTTCATGTTAACTTAAAAACTTAAAAAGGTCAGACAATGCAACTTAAAAACATTTTTTCATGTTAACTTAAAAACATTTTTTCATGTTAATTTTTTTGAAGTTTATTTCTTAGAGGTGTCAGTGATTTTGCCATACTGTTATTTGTTATTATATTTCTAAATGACATCATTCTGGCAGTTACAGAGGGCCCCCTTGTGGTCTAAAAATGTTTCTAAAAATATTTTCTAGATTAAGTATTGTATTCAAATAAATAATTAGGCAGTGCAATTTTTGTTGTAGACAAAATATCTAATTTACAGAATGTTTATATAGATACAAACATTACTGAGACACACAGTCAGTGGATCACAGAAAAAAAAAAATGCATTCATTTTTACTAAGGTGTTTTGACAGCTTTCAGCAGTTTCCATTAATATATTAAAATCAGCATGCTTTGGTCAAAGTTTGCCCATCAGAGTGTGTGCCCATGTTATTTATTACTGGATGGACTGGATTTCCGTATATATCAGACAGCAATTCAGCCAATCTCTCTTTGTCTTAACACTGAGTTGATTGTTTTTGATGAATAAAATGCCTTGCTTGGGTCTCTGTGTTTAAAAGTAAAAGAGGAACACTCTACATTAGTATCTGACGTTTAGGGCTGTGCTTTTGTTCTGTGAGGAAAACACAAGAGGAAATATTCTTGAACCAGCAAACCATTCATCCAGATACCACCCCACCCCCCTTCCCCACACACACGCATCCAAAATGCAGCATTTATGCCCATTCCGGCCTGCAGTGAGTGCAGCATATAATTTAAGTAACAAAACATTTAAATGAGAAGAACATGATTACACATTCATCTTCCGCTTCCTTCCATCTGCTAGACACAAACGTGTCTGCACACACAACCTCCAATTAATCCCATGAAGCAGGCAGCACATTTGCTTCTATTTGTGTCTCCCTTAAAAACTTGAGATCTGTGTGGAAGTGCCAGAGGGTAAATGTGTAGTGTGTCTCTTTCTCCCCTGGTGAGGCAGGAAATTCAGGCACAGTTACACTCATTGTTCAGTGACTTTCACAAACTAAAATCCACCGACAGCAATGAATGTTGATTGTAAACCTTGAAGAAAAAGGAGAGAAGGCAGGATAAAGTATCTGGCTGGGCAAGATCTGGGGATGTTTGGGCAGGTTGCATGGCACAATCAACGGTCAATGGTTTCTATAATATTTATATCAAACTCACCGACAGCGTTGAATGTTCCACAAAACCAACCAGAGGGAACAAGGAAAGGAATAGGGCATATAGACATATAATGAGCCATAACAAGATTCCTGAAAAAAGAGAGAAAGAACAACCAACCCTCACTGTGAGGAAATTGTGAGTTCTAATGCCAAAGAAGCCAAAATAAATCACATTATAATTCGGTAATATAAATAACTTAATATTTAATGGCACTGCTTAGAATTAGAATAGTCAACTAAAGTTAATAAAAAATCACAAAGTACAAGGTTCATCAGGTAGATCAATCCAAGCATAAATTACACATCAACTTAAGCTACCACCCTGTAAATGTTTACACAGTTCACACCTGGCATTAACATTCATCTTGGGTCATCTGATCACAAGTGGGCAGCTCCAAGACACCATTCACATGACAACACAGTGTTCTGAAACCAAGATTTTTCCTTTGCCTTTTGAAAATTTTTTGCATCCAAACAACAATGTTCTACAACAAAGTTTGGAATAAGAGTGTGATCCATGCCCTTGTTTTGTAGCAGTTACACTGCAAAAATGTGAATGTCTGCTGAAAAACATCCAATGTTATGCTGACAATGCTGTACAACTGCATTAAATGCAGCTGAAATTAAAACACAAGAACAGAATCTTATCAGAATCTTAAAAAAACCCTACAAAGGCTAAATAGTACATAATCATCATACATAATAATCAACATAAAAAATCATCAGCCACTTTGTCTTTCCATGTCTCACTCTCTCTCTCACACACACACACACAAAACAAAAACCACTTACCCAGTCAGTGTGTACTGTATGCCAAAGCAAATTCATACATAAAGACTAACTGGCAATTCATGTTCAGTATTTGTACACAGACGCCCACACAGGCCTGCATTCTACCCTTCTCTCTATAATATAATCTCTCTCAAAGAGGCTTCATTCATATGGTAGGCAAGCACACACCCAGCCACCTGCTGACACACATATGCATACACACATGTCTGCAGGCAAGATGTCATACTCATTCGTATGTGCAAACACATTATAAATTCAATGCTAAAGTGAAATTCTACTCAACCCCAGCATTAAATGTCAATAAGAAGAGGGTGGGGTGCAGGTTTGCCATGACAACGGGAGTCCTGGAGAGGCATACGTTAATCCACAGACCTCTTAGGAAAAATGTCTCTGTGTGCAGGTGTGTGCATGCAGGCATGTATGTGTATGTGTGTGTGTGTGTGTGTACCCATCTCCCTTTTCTGTAGGTCTGCCCCCACGTCATGTCCTGCTGATCATTGTGCATTATGCTCTCAGACCAATCTCCCTAAACACTGGGTCCTGCCCTGACTCTTCCCCACATATGCACACGTACACACTCACAAAGAGAGACAATTTACCAGCCTTCATCATTGTTCCTAAACATTGTTCTACTGTCCAAATGCAACTATAATCTTAGGCAGTTTGTAGAAAGCAGCTAAAATCCTAAAGTCCATTCAGATAAAGAGGCTAAAGCACATTATCATTTTTATCATTACTTACAAACTGTAGGTCAAAAGACTGTCATAAAACAAGAGCACACCAAATAAGGACCCTGCCAAGACATTAAGCAGCAAATCACTGTAGCAAAGCTACATTTAATTAGCTTTTTTAAAAGAATTATTCAAAAAGCTGAATGACTTACAATTTATAATAAACTTTGTGTTTCTTTTAACAAGACTTCTCTTTTTTAAGAGATTGTTTTTAACAAAACAATCTCTTTGTATGGAAGGAAAAAAAGTGTGGGCTTCTAAGGAAAATCAAGCTATTCATACATCTCTAACCATTGAGATGGAGAGAAAAAAAATATTTCTGGAAGGCAATAATTTTGATCAAGTGACTTTGGCCCAAGCAGAAAATAGCACAGCATGAAACAGCTTTAGTGCTGTCACCATCTGTGTAACACACTCACATAGCTTCATGAATTACTTCAAAGGGAGACTACATTACTGCCTTACAATAAAAGTTATTGTTATTTTAGCTGTCTACCACATTATATTAGAACTGAAATTAAATAATGAATATAAGGATATATTTGTTGTGAACATTAAATAGCTCATTAGCTCTCAACCTCTATATGAAAAATCTTATGCATTTCAGAATAACTTGTGTATTTATGAATATATATATACTTTAATCAGCAGCAGACTGTCAATACCTGCTAAACCTTCTTTGAGGGTCTAACCATTTTCACACTGAATAAAAAATAATGCATTCTTAAATAATATTGCAGTTTCACAACTTATATATTGCAACTTTAGATACTGGATGCTGCATAACTTTCTTCTACTGAATCCTAATAATAATTATAAGTATAATTCTTGTACTAGGACCACAGACAGCTACAAATAAGCTTTCTGATTACATAGGAAGACCTTGGTGTGATTGTTGAGTCCAGTCTTCCATTTGAAACTCATGTAGATAATATTACTAGGATCCTTCTTTCATCTCAGAAAGATTGCTAAAATAAGAAATGTAATGTCACTATATGATACAGACATATTCATGCTTTTCTTACCTCTTACACTCCAATTAGTTCAGAATGTAGCAGCCTTACTAGAACTAGGAAGATGCAGTCAGGAAAAAAGTATTTGGTCAGTCAACAATTGTGCAAGTTCTCCCACTTAAAAAGATGAGAGAGGCCTGTAATTGACATCATAGGTAGACCTCAACTATGAGAGACAAAATGAGAAAAAAAATTCAGAAAATCACATTGTCTGATTTTTAAAGAATTTATTTGCAAATAATGGTGGAAAATAAGTATTTGGTCACCTATAAACAAGCAAGATTTCTGGCTGTCACAGACCAGTAACTTCTTCTTTAAGAGGCTCCTCTGTCCTCCACTCATCCCCTGTATTAATGGCACCTGTTTGAACTCGTTAACAGTATAAAAGACACCTACCCACAACCCCAAACAGTCACACTCCAAATTCCACTATGGTGAAGACCAAAGAGCTGTCAAAGGACACCAGAAACAAAATTGTAGCCCTGCACCAGGCTGGGAAGACTGAATCTGCAATAGGCAAGCATCAGAAAGCTGGGACCAACGTTACAAAGGCTACCGTCAGTAGCACACTACGCCACCAGGGACTCAGACTTTGCAGTGCCAGGTGTGTCCTCCTGCTTAAACCAGTACATATCCGGGCGTGTCTGAAGTTAGCTAGAGAGCATTTGGATGTTCTGGAAGAGTATTGGGAGAATGTCATATGGTCAGATGAAACCAAAGTAGTACTGTTTGGTATAAACACAACTCATCATGTTTGAATGCTGAGTTGCATCCAAAGAACACCATACCCACTGTGAAGCATGGGGGTGGAAACATCATGCTTTGGGGCTGTTTCTCTGCAAAGGGACCAGGACGACTGGTCCGTGTACATGAAAGAATGAATGGGGC
>JAOVYV010000021.1:9240487-9252733 GCA_025674545.1 Hassar affinis
TGGCCACCAGGCTGGTCCAATTTAGCCATGAAACCTCCCACACTAAAATGACAGGTGTTTCAGTTTCATTGTCCAACACCTGTATAACAAAGTATTAAGATGAACTTTTGTTCTTGACCAAATACTTATTTACACCATTATTTGCAAAAAAATTCTTTAAAAATCTTTTCTCATTTTGTCTCTCATAGTTGAGGTCTACCTATGATGTCAATTACAGGCCTCTGAACTTGCACAATTGGTGACTGACTAAATACTTTCTTTTTTAAATACTTTTCCCCACTGTATGTATCACATATGTGACATGAAATAAAGACGATATATGTACAATATAGACAAGTCAAATAGTGCCCAAGTGTACTGTGTAAGTCCTTAGTTTGATGACCTTAGTGGAGTCCTCTATATGCACAAATGTAGAAATATGCCAAGTGCATGTGTGTGCATATGTGTGTTTGTGTGCGCTCACAGAGTGTGTGTGTATGAAGTTCAAGTGTTCTGGGAATAAGCACTTTTTTAAATCTCAGTCCTGGTGCTGATGAAGCGGAGACGTTTCCCAGAAGGTAACCACTGGAACAGATTGTGGGTGGTGATGATTTGCTGATAACTTGCACTCCCTGGAGTAGATGTCCTTTAGCCCAGGCAGTGCTGTCCTGGTGGTAGGTTCAGCACATCGGATGAACTGTCTGCAGTGATGCTCGCAGAAAGAACACACTCTGTTACTGCTGTGAAGAAGGCTTTCTGCAGTGCTATGGAGATCTTGAATTTCCTCAACCGCTTAAGGTGTATAAGCGCTGCTGTGCCTTCTTCACCAGGGTGGAGATATGTGTGGTCCTCAGAGATGTGGATTCCATGGTACCTATAGCTGCTCACTTTCTCTACCAGGGTTCCGTTTAGTCTCAGTGGTGTGTTTTGGGTACTCCCAGTCAACTCCCAGTCATCTCCTTGGTCTTAGAGATATTCAAGACCATGTTGTTGGCATCACAACATTTGAGCAGCTGTGCAGTCACCTAGTGTATGTATATTTTTGGCCCTGTGTTGATTTCAGAAAAAAAAACTAAAATTTTAATTTGTGTACAGAATTCTTGTTTTTCCTATTAAAGATGTATGTTGTACACTCATTGGCCCAGAGAAAGAACTGTTCAAAGAAATCACTGACAGTCCAATATTGCCATGACATTGCCATATCCATGATAAGTGTATGTAAACTTCTTACTGCAACTGTATCATCAGCACACTTAACCACACCTAATGTATTCATTATGACCAAATTTCTTTTTACAGTAGGAATGCTCTTCACCAAGTGCCAGCTAGTGGTTAGGAAAATACCAAACGTATACCAAACATAGGCCCTTTGATATGTATTTCTTGATGACATTTTACCGGCAGATTCCGCTACATTGTACTTAAACAGAAGTTTCTGGAAGCTCTCTGCGTGAATAATGCCATGTCAGCTGAGGATGAGCCCCAGCATGTGAGTACCACTAACCCATTGTGACATGTGCCCCATTCACTTTCTGTAACAGTCCATCTGTCTCAAAAAGTGTCATAAGTGTCACAGAAAGAAACTAAACATAAACATATTTATAACACTCCATTTTCTGTCTTTTTACTCTGTTATCCATCAGCTGGAACTAACCATGCAGGAAGCTGTAAAATGCCTCCATGCTTTGGAAGAGTTCTGTCCCTCTAAAGAGGACTATAGCAAACTCTGCCTTCTGCTCACCCTCCCTCGCCTTACCAACCATGCCGAATTTAGGGATTGGAACCCAAGCACAGCACGTGTCCGCTGCTTTGAGGAAGCGTGCACAATGGTGGCTGAATTCATTCCAGCTGACCGCAAGTTAAGCGAGGCAGGTTTCCGGGCCGGTGCAGACCGCCTGTTTCAGCTGCTGGTCAAGGGCGTGTTGTATGAGTGCTGTGTTGAGTTCTGCCAGAGCAAGGCCACAGGTGAAGAGATCAGTGAAGCAGAGGTGCTTCTAGGCATTGATGTTCTCTGTGGCAATGGCTGTGATGAGCCTGACCTGAGTCTTCTCTCATGGCTGCGGAACCTGGCACCCAGCGTCTTCTCCTGTGCCTTTGAGCAGAAGGTGCTCAACGTGCATGTGGACCGGGTGGTTAAACCAGCACGAGCGGCCCATGCTGACCTGCTCACACCGCTCGTCAGCAAACTCTCACCATGCCCTGCCTCTCCTTTGCGCCGCCCACAGTCAGCTGACACCTACATGTCACGCTCTCTCAACCCAGTGCTGGATGGCCTTGCCTATGGCCTGTCTGGTCTAGAGAGAAGGGGAGGGACCAGAGCCAGCGAGGTGGGGAAAGCATCACCCATGTCACATTCATTTGCCAACTTTCAATACCCAGGGGGGCAGAACCTGAGCCGGAGTCTGATGATGGATGAGTCGCAATGCCAAAGCATCTTTGAGGAGTCCCCTGAAAGGTGATGTTCTGTATATACAGTCTGGTAGCACTACAGATATGCACAATGCACAACATATAGGCCACATCCTAACTCATGATATATATATATATATATTTGACATTAGCTTATACAAAAATAATGCAAAAATAATACTGCAATAATGGTCTTTTGTGAATTTACTCAATTTATTCATGAGCATGAACAAGGATATGTTTGATAAAAGCAGACAGTGAAATAGAGAGCAAGAGAGAGTTTTATTTTTTGGTTGTGCAGCTCCAGAACTGAAACTCCCTCAGATAAAATGATGAGCAGTTTCCAGAACTCTCGCCCAGTCTCTGCTCCGGGTCAAGATGCCCCAGCATCCACCTCTAAAGAGAAGAATGAGGTCAGTTGAGTTTTTTCCTTGCCACTGTGGTCTCTAGCTTGCTCATTAGGGCTAAAATTTAGATACATTTAAAAGTTATGTCTGGATTTTATGTGTCTGTAAGGCTGCTTGGGACAATGTCCATTGTTAAAAGAGCAATATAAATAAAATAAAATTGAATTGAATTCAGATTCATCACTTAATCCTCTAAACAAATCCTCTATAACAGGCAAGTGTCATGTTGGGTCAAGGTATATTAATTTGACTAAATTTAAGATTGCTAACACAAATATGGTAAATATTTATTTTGAACAAACAGCTTGTTTTGTCATTGTGTGAACAACTGAGATGCTGAGTGTGTGAACATCTGTACCAGTGTCTGCATGGACGTTGCAGTTGTACAGTGCAATCTAAATTAAAACTAGCATTTAATTTTTGAGAGCTTGCACTAAACACCTGTGTTAGTTTTAAATCCACTTGTCTCCAACTGTATGTTTTCTGATCTGGTGAAAAGCCAGATCAGATCAATCCAGCTGTCCTGAAAACTTTGGAACACAAAAGTGCCTGTGAAGCTTCAAGATGGAGCATTAAATATTGACAAGGTTATAAAATGATTGGCAAAACCATTAGACCAAGTGGGACAAAAATGGGCTAAACCCAGACACTCCCAAGAACAGGCCAAACTGAAATAGGACAACCTGTGCAGACATTAGCAGTATCTTCCACTCCTCACAGATTTACCTGTTATGGGGGAGTGGTCAGAAGGTCAAAATCTGAGAGCTTCTGGAAAATGATTTTGTGGTCTGACTAAAATGAAGCCATTTGGTCTAAAGCCAAAGCATAATGTTTAGCATAAACCAAATGCAGCCCAGGTCACACCATTCCTTTTTCTAATTTTTATTTTGATCAGGACAGCATATCTGTAGTTCATTAGTTACGTTTTCCAACAGTTATTGACAGGTTACACCAGTCCTGTAATCATGCACAGTGGTGGTAGCAACTCACATTTTTGCAAATATCTTCTGCAAATATTATATCTTTTCGTGAGATATCACTATAGAAATGAAACTTGGATGTAACTTAGAGTAGTCAGTGTACAGCTTGTATAGCAGTATAGAATAATAAAAAATAATAAAAATAGTATTAAAAATAAGTGTTCCTCTGAAGCTCCATTTGCTGAGATCAAGCAAGTTAGCTAAGTATAGAATAGCCAGAAATTGAACCTGGAAGCCTCCCCTTGGTTTACCAGGTACATCTACACTCTGTGTAGCTCTGCTCTTGTATTTTTACCAAAACATATGTTATCAAGTCTGATGACAATCATACAATCAATAATTGATGTTTGGCCAAAGTGGCCTAGTCCAGAGTACTCTTATACACTCCCTTGTACGAACAAAGTGTTGTTATTGACAATCTGTGACTTTTCTCCAAAGTCTAATGACACTTTACATTTATATTTACATATGCATAATTTAGGAACTATTTGTATCTAGCGTCTTACAGAAGTGCATTGAAAAACATAGTATATGCAAGAAGCCTGCATGGTTCAGTCAAACAGGAGAATGGTAGCTGGGTTTCCAGAAACTCACCGTGGTGTCATGCATTATCAGATGGTGTCATGAGTTTTCCAGGGAGATGACTTGAAGGTAATCGGTATGTGACCAGATGTTCACTGATTTACAGTCTTTTATTTCTTGCAGGTGCTCAGTGTAGACATGATGTACTGAGAAAATTGCATGGTGGCTTGTTTTACAAAACATCCATGAGTCACACACCTTGTGGAGATTGTGTGGAATTATATGCTGTGCTTTAGATCTTAGTGCAGCCTTTGATACTGTTGACCATAGTATTTTGGTGGAACATCTGAAATGTAATGTTGGCATCCGGGGTACTGCACTTATGTAGTTCGCCTCTTACTTGGAAAACAGGACCTTCATTGTCAAGATAGGTCAGTTTGGCTCCTCATTAGTCTCTGTTACCTGTGGGGTGCCTCAGGGTTCTGACCTGGGACCTGTTTTGTTTTCCTTATATATGCTGCCCCTTGGATCCATTTTCAGAAGTAGAACATTTGTTATCACTGCTATGCTGATGGTACACAGCTCTATTTTCCACTTAAACCAAGTAATAAGAGCTCCTTACGCAATATACTGGACTGCTTGCAAGATATAAAACTGGATGTCTGAGAACTTTCTTAAATTAAATGAGGACAGATCAGACATTATCATTTTTGGAAATCCTGAGCAGGCTAGAGCCATAGCTAATGAAACTGGGCCCCTACTGTTCAGTGTACATAACCATGTGAAAAATGCTCTCACATTTGAGAAACAAATAAGCAGTGTTGTGAAAAGTAGCTTTTACCAACTGAGAAATATAGCAAAGCATTTTTTAAAGACTTGGAAATAATTGTCCATGCATTTGTCAACCTCTTGTATTGATTACTGTAACTCACTGTACCTGGGAATCTGGCAGTCCAGTGAGTCACGTCTACAACTTCTTGTACAGCACTTTGGCTGACACTAGCTGTCTTTTAAATGTACTATATAAATAAAGTTGGCTTGACTTGACTTTATACAAACAATTGTTATACTTATCCCCAGCATTTTTCAAAACAAATTTATGCTCATAAATATAACACTGCATCCCTGCTCACTAGGGGTTGCCTAAACTAGCCAGCTAGTCTACTAGTGGGAAAAATCATTAATGAGGCAATTAGTAAAGAAGCAGGTCAATTGTACTTTATTGGTCTATTTCAGAATAGATTCTACAATTAGCTGAAGATGTGTGATCTATGCTAGGAAAATACATAGCATCCTCCAGCAAGGAAGGCTATATACTGGCTCTGTTGACAGTATAATCTTCTGCATTGCACAGTCATGTCCATCTGGTCACCCACACAGGAGCCAGGTTTGACATAAGCAATGGCCCAGTGACCCAAGGCCGTTAATCGGTTTACCTGTGATGCTAGCTGGCTGAAGCATTCCTTCCATTCCCTGAGAAGTTTTTTAATTCTACAACCTTGGTCTGAACAAGTGACCCTGTTTCCTGTTTGGTTCACAGTGCAGAGATATGTGTCACTTCGCCACCACTGTATTACTTTTAAAACCACCGAACACAAGAGTGGATGTAATGAGGTTTATGATAGATATATGTTTCACATAAAATCCAAACATAAAATCCAGATGTTTTTCTCCTGTCATTTTTTATAATATCAAATTCCATGCCGTTCCACATTTAACTGTGATTTCAGTTTTACTTATTGAATACACTGGGGGGGGTAAGCTTTGACTAGGGGGGGCTAATAATTTAATAATAAAAAGGATAGGATAACTAGTATACACCAGTATAAAAACATCTGCATTATGAAACTGGCATAAAATTAAAAACATACAACTATTTGGAGTAATTGCCTCATAGAAGCAAATTTCTTTGAGGAGACATGTAAAGTGCTGCGGGTCAGTATTGGGCTAGACAAATAACACAGCTGAATAAGAGAATAAATAAGAAAAACTATTGACGATTCAAACTAATAACACGTTTATTTTGGGGGGCTAGAGAACATTTAGGGGGCCTATAGACCCTAAAACAGGTATAGTGACACCACTGCTGCTGAGGCTTACAGTGCAGGAGACAGCATTCGGTCAGGCAATTAGAATGCTGGTGGTGTATGTCATTTTGTTCTTGGTTGTTTTTTTCTTTGAGCAGACATTCTGTGAGGAGAATGTGAGGAACAAATATTAGGAGAACGAAATATAAATCCTGACTTAAAATTGCTGATCCCTTTGAGATGTTATATGTCTCTCTCTCCATTTCTTTCTCTCTCTCTCTCCATCTCTCTCTCTCTTTCTCTCTCTAACTTTATGTAGTTACGTGACTCGATGGAACAGTATCAAGAGTACTATAGGCAGCGCTTACGTGTGCAGCAGCACCTGGAACAGAAGCAGCAACAGAGGCAGCTATACCAACAGATGCTGCTGGAGGGTGGAGTCCAGCAGCAGGAGACTTCACCCACTGCCAAGCACACCCTTACTGAGACCTTCCTCAACAGGTCAGATTGTACCTTTGTGACAGGTGTTCTCCAAATAAAAAGTTGTTTAGGTGTCTGACCTGAGCATCAAAACTGTTTCTCTGTTTATCTCACAGCACCATATCTTTCTGTAATCAGTAATCTTTGTCTAGAAATGGTTTTCATGGACTGTTATTAGTGTAACTGGCAGCTGTTATTAGTTACACCATAAAAGGGTGGACAGATCAACCCTGGTGTGTGAGGGTACAGGGGACTCAGGAGGTAGGTGGAATTTTAAAGAGCTCATATTCATTCACACAGCGCATTTCAGCATACTATCCAAACCTCAAAACTATCATGCCATCACAAGCTTGCAGCTCTTGCCCTGATCACAGTACCAGAGTGTGTGTGTCTCTAAAAGAGACAAATAAGCAGATTCATGGTAATGATGACATCATCTGCTAGTTTGACCTGTCTCCTCTCTGTCCACAGCTGACATTTGGCCACGCCCCTGCTACCGTTATTACACTGCCTTGAAAAAGTATTCATAGCCCTTGAACTTTTCCACATTTTTTCACATTACACCCACAAACCAAAATGTATTTTATTGGCATTTTATGTGATAGACCAACACAAAGTAGCAAGTAATTGTGAAGTGAAAAAAAAATTAAATATGGTTTTCCAAATTTTTAATAAATACAAATCTGAAAATAATGGCGTGCATTTGTATTCAGCCCCCTGTACTTTGATACCGCAAAATAAAGTCCAGTGGGACCACTGCCTTCAGAAGTCACCTAATGAGTAAATAGAGTCCACCTGTGTGTTATTTACTCTCAGTATAACTACAGCTGTTCTGAGAAGGCCTCAGAGGTTTGTTAGAGAACATCAGTGATCAAACAGCATGAAAACCAAGGAACACACCAGACAGGTCAGGGATAAAGTTGTGGAGAAGTGTAAGCAGGGTTAGGTTATAAAAAAATATCCCAAGCTATGAACATCTCATGGAGCATTGTTCAGTCCATCATCTGAAAATGGAAGGAGTATGGCACAACTGCAGACCTATCCAGATATGACTTGAGACTGGGGTGGAGGTTCACCTTCCAGCAGGACAATGACCCTAAACATAGAGCCAGCGCTACAATGGAATGGTTTAGATCAAAGCATATTCACGTGTTAGAATGGCCCAGTCAAAGTCCAGACCTAAATTCCACTGAGAATCTGTGGCAAGACTTGAAAATTGCTGTTCACAGATGATCTCCATCTGACTGAGCTTGAGCTATTTTGCAAAGAAGAATGGAGACAAAGTTCATCCAAGGTAAGTAGAGATATAAGTATGGACTCAGGGGGGCTGAATACCACACTTTCCAGAGTTTTATTTGTAAAACATTTTGAAAACCATACATTTACGTTTGTGGAAAAAATGTTCAAGGGGTATGAATACTTTTTCAAGGCACTGTGTATATAACAACAGGATGCAACTCAGCAGCAACAATAACACTTGTATACTACACTTCCCATTTATATGCAAAAGATATGCGTTCATGTTGTTAGTGTCATTATCACATGATCACGTCTACTCAACGTCAAGCTTAAAGTGTCATCACAGTAATCTGTGCAACCCTTAGTAGAGGGCACATGCCTTTATTATTGATTATGTGACCAGTATTTTTATAATTATATTTATTCATCCTCTATCAGTCATGCTCTCTCACTGCTGTCAGTGGCCATTTCTAGTTGACTTTCTTGGCCAAGTAACGTGCAAGTTGGAGGTGTATCCAGAACATGTTTTGCATCACTTTGTATCATGTTGAATCACATTGTATTTAATCGCACTGCATCTCAATAAGGGTGAATCCTATTGTATCACATTAGTAGTTGCTTCATATGTATCTTTAATGTATCATGTCATTTACAATATTTTGAGATATGAATGTGTAGAACGATATTTATAAAGTTAAAATGCCTTTTTCTGACTATGTTCCCATCATTTTTGCTTTTCTTGTGCTCCATTTCATAGCATAGCTCATTCACTTTGAAATATTGAAAAAATAATGAAAAAGACCTAAAAAAAGACCGTCATTGAGAGAAATGGAACAAAATCGGCAGTTACAGTTCAAATAGTGAGGCGCTGGCAAGTAGTGAGTCTGTTTTACATTTGTAATGATGTAAAGCAATGGATGTTAACAATAGCAGTAGTATTTGCTAAAGTGTAGATGAAGCTGATCTCAACAAGCCGACATTGCAGCGAATTCATGCTTGCATTTTCTTGTTGAAACTGCATCTCTAGTTTTCTACTGCTCTCACTAGGTCTTGAAATTCCCTAAGGTTTATTCCCCAGACAAAATGATTCATCACAAATAAGTGGAAGGGTATGGCACACTTAGTCCAGCTATCTGTAGCCATGGGTTTAGGCTGGTGGGAAGGCTGATGGCTATGCCAAGAGTGCTATAATCAAAACATTGATGCCCTATTAAGTTTTTAGCCATGATTCTGAAAGGAGCTAGACACACCCCATCAACCATGCTGCCCCGGAATGAGACCTTCCCCTTGTAATAGAGTACCTTAATATCTATTCTGTAAGGATCCTGAGAAGATCTATATAGTCTAGAAAGAGAATCATTGTAGACAGACTTTTTGGCAGATGACCACCTCAGAAAAAGGACTGGGAGAACTGCATGTCTTGACAATAAGCTTGCCCCTGCATGCATTGATGACCAGATGGTTTAGGGGTGACCATGTGACTAAGCACACAAACCCATGTGTGTGTGTATGTGTGTGTGTATGCTTTCAGATCCATTCAAAAGCTGGAGGAGCTGAATGTTGGGATGGATGATCTGGGGGAGGAGGTGCAGGCTCTCTCTCTGCAGTGTAATGGTGGTGGAGGAGGAGGGGCAGTAATAACTTCAGGGGGAGCCCCAGACACACTTCTTGAAGATGGGGCAGGGCTTAGCAGCAGCACACCTCAGAGAAACAGCGTACGAGCAGCTGTGCCACCTCCCTCTGAGTCCCCTGTGCTACCAAGTAGGTAGGTACAACTTTGTGAACAGACATAAATATTTGATTCACAGGTTTTGCATATGGTGTTCTTGGTTCTGTGACTCAGGGAATGATTTGTGTATATGAGTGGTATAAACTGATATTTTAGTTGATGGATTACTGAAATGTACAAGTATGCCAGTTTCAACAAATCAAATCAAAACAGTGATGCCCTATAAACCTTTTAGTACAGTTTCTGAAAGGGGCTAGACATCTATCCGCCATGCTGCCCAGTTTCAACAAAACATTTGCCTTATATCAGAATTAAGTGTTTACTTTTTATCAGCTGGTAATGTCAATGGAGAAATAGAAAATAAAGGTCAGTACACCGTGTCTGTACTCGGTGAATAGCTTAACACTGAAAAGCTAACTTGATTATGCATCTGCACTTCACCACCCAGAGGTTCTGTTGCCTTGGTTATAACAAGGTATACATTGTGTAGCAAGTGTATGTATCTGACATCATTACAGTTTAACATCATTACGTTTTGTGCACTTATCTTACAAATGTTTCACTACCAATGTTTAGATACATGTTTAGAACATATGTAATGCTCTTGCATTTTGTTCTGCAGTGTTCAGAGGGAGAGAGGAGGGCAGAGTGATTCCAGCATGACACACACTAAAGGAACAGATGTATGTAACTAGACATTTTGTGTTTATTAATGTGACTTTATTGTAGAAATAATACTAATACTACTACTACTACTAATAATAATAATAATAATAAAAACAATAATAATAATAATCTGTAGAAGATCAACACCCCTCTATGCCCCTCCATGCAGCATGGACTGGGGCACACATAAATGGTAAACCAACCATACAGTAATCAAACAGGCCTTTTAAAACCATAGATACATTAAGAAGTACCAGATCCACATACCACACTGATCAATGAGCAGGTCAACAAGGACCATGATCGCCATTGAAAAACCAGGCTGTAATCAAACAGTTTACTCCTGGAACATACTCAGCCATTGGGCTGTAGGAACACCTCATTGTGGTTTATGAGTAAAAAGAGCAAGTGATACAGAGTAGGTATAAGTACAAGGTTGTAACAGAGGACAGCTACATTATCCAAATGAGACAGGAGTTGAGAGTACCACCTATGACATCTGGTACAAGAAACACCCCATTAAAAGACCTAAAGGCCTGAATTCTAAGGAAATGGCATAAATAAAAACAAACAAAAAACATACCACCACCACACTAGAAGAGACATCTGTAGCCGATGAAGCAGAACAACCTGCAGTCTTTGTCATGCCACCCAAAGAACTACACCCAGGGACAGTCTTGTTAGAGGAAAACTGTGAAGAAACAACAGAGCGAGCATCCAGCAGAGATGGGAAGTCCTAAAAGAACTTATCCTTAAAATCAGCAGATACTGATACTCTGAAAAGGACATCAGTCAAGGAAATTAACCAACCACAACATCAACGATGAGACACAGCAATGCTGATGATCCTCACCAAAATCAACAGGTTATGACCTACTTAAGAGAAGGGCTGTAGCAAAGCTGTGACCAACTGTTTATCAGCTGTACTTGAAGAGGACAAATCAAGAAAGTAGAAACTATAGTCCTGGAAAGAGAAGATTCTTGAGACCTACAGAATCTGACAATCATATGATAATCACTGTAGAGTAGAGTGTGAAGACCTTAAAAAATTACCGTCAATCTCCAGTATGCAAACATCTAGACTAATACACATCAAAAGCCGTCTCCTCTTAAGGGAACTTTCATTACTGCTCTTCTGCATTGCAATAGGGCAGTCATGGTCTGGTGGTTAGGGTGTCTGCCCCGTGGTCGGAAGGTCCCGGGTTCGATTCCTGTGACTGACAGGACTTGGCTGAAGTGCCTTGAGCAAGGCACCTAACCTAACGGCACCTAACGGCTCCCCGGGCGCTGTGGCTAGGGTTGCTCACCACTCCATGCATGTGTGTTCACTGCCCCCTAGTGTGTGTTCACTACTGTGTCTCACTGCACGGATAGGTTAAATGCAGAGGTCCAATTTCACTGCGTGCAAGAACAAATGACAAAAATGTCTGACTTTTACTTCACTTTCACTTCAATAGTGCCAATGAGCAAACTACTTAACAGCAGTGGGTATGAATATGAGAATTAACCAAGCAAACTGAAACACCTCTTTAACTTGGATGACCTAAAGCTGACACCTACCTGACCTACCTGACACCTCACCCTTGTTGAGATAACATTAATGGGCCAGGCTCGAAAAATGCACCAAAGCCACCTCCAATAGTGTGTAATTGACAATAATATAAAAAAATCTACCTAGATAACACTGCAATCAAGGATAAAGACTGGGGAGATACAGTACATACAATTATCTACAGGGGTTAGACAATGAAACTGAAACACCTGTCATTTTAGACCACAATAATTTATCAGTATGGTGTAGGGCCTCC
>JAOVYV010000021.1:9272770-9283844 GCA_025674545.1 Hassar affinis
AAAGAAAAGAGCAATGGGCCTAAAACAGAACCCTGTGGTACACCAAACCTGACCTTAGTATATTTAGAGAACTCACCATTAACATCTACAAACTGATAACGTTCAGTAAAATAGAACCTGAACCAGGAGAGGGCTGTTTCCTTAACTGCAACCACATTTTCTAGTCTATGAAGGAGACTAGTATGATCGATGGTGTCAAAAGCTCCACTAAGATCAAGTAACACAAGCAAAGACACAAAAACCTGATCAGAGGCCAGTAGTAGGTCATTTACCACTTTAACCAGTGCTGTCTCTGAGCTATGATGAGGCCTAAATCCTGACTGATAGATTTCATGAATGTTATTCCTATGTAGGTAACTGCTGTGCTACAACCTTTTCTAGGATCTTGGAGATAAACAGGATGTTTGATATCAGCCTATAGTTAGACAGCTGACCGGGGTCAAGGTCAGGTTTTTTAATCAGCTTGTTTAGGTATTTAGGTACATAGCCACTGCTAAGTGAAGAATTAATTATTTTTAGAAGAGCTTCAATTGTTTCTGGTACTATCTATTTGAAATAGCTTGTAGGTAAAGGTACACAGGTTGAGGATTTAGAAGAGGAGATTAGTGAAATTAGTTCTGTCTCTTGAAGGAGAATAAAACTTTCAAATCGCTGATCTGATATGGTTATATACTGTGATCATTGCTGAAATGTTTTTTTTTTGGCAACTCAAACAATGATTGCTTCTCAATGGCTATTTCACTTTAAATTCAAAGTTCCTTGTCACGGTGCTGTGCCTTCTCAGAACACAAGTTAAAAATGGGTTGAAATGCTTCTACTTTGAAAATCGGGGGACATTGGATTTTTTTATTTGTTTTTATTTTTTTAATGAACAAAATCTTAGGAAGTTTATATAAGGCTTAACCTCTAAAAGAATTGAACTCTTCTACTTCGTCAGATGTGCCCGTGTCTATGTGCCCCCCAGGCTAATTCTCACCTGTGTCTCTGTGTGTGTGTGTGTGTAGGAGACCTGACAAAGCAACTGCCATTGACTACAGTAGGAGAGCACAATGATAAAGTAATCCAGTGCAGGTGGCATCCGCAGCACCTCTCTTTCCTCTCCTCCTCTGCTGACCGCACTGTCACCCTCTGGACACACAACACATAGAACTGTCTGTCCGCATACATCTCTCTACTGACAAAACTCTCCAGTTGGATGAAACTGTAAATATTGTGTGTGTGTGTGTGTATGTGTATGTGCGTTTATTATTTCTGTAATCTTTCTCTTTGCTCTGTGACAGCCTCTCTTCCTTGCCTCTTCTCTCTGGATGTTGCGTAAATAGTAGCAGTTACATTGTTTTCACAGGAGATACATGGTTCCAGGTGATTTCAGCAGTAGATGCTGTTTTATTAATTAAAAAGAGAACAAAACAAGTAGAGAGGTCAAAATAGCACATGTACAGAGTACTCCCTGATTCAGTGAGAGCATTTCACAATTTTAAAAGATCTCTTTTTGCTGTAACATGCAACATGGATTGTTACTTTATATAGGAAATGAAAAAAGTCTGCAAATCTCATTCTCACTTGGCACAAACCGTTGAAGTTGGACATACTGCATCTTGGTTCATGAGTTTATGTTCCATCTCTATGGTGCACTGCTGCCTGTGTTCATCATCCAGTTACATGATGTTTCACTGAAGTTGTGTAAACATCTGTAAGTTTTTTAAATTATAAAAAGCAGACCAAAGGCAGAGGCTTTTTTATACCATATGAAAATATACATATATTTCTGCATCTAGTTCAGTCATTGCCAGTTCTGTAACTTGATCTTCTTCTAATGCAGTCATAATGGTAGCTAACTGGCTAGGGTCAAATATCTACTGCTGGACCTATAAAATTACAAAATTACTGAGCAAATTACATTTCTGGCCAATACTGATGTGTCAGTTCTGTTAGGCAGGCACACCCACTCCTTTATAAGAAAATGTGTCTGTCTCCAATTATTCTGGATTTCAAAGCTGGAGATCTGACTCATACCACCAGCCCTTGAGCTGAAAACATATTATTAATAGAAAAAGTACACAAGTCTTGTGTGAGATTGTCAGTGGACTCATACAGCTAACAGATAAACTGTGAATGAAACTGAGAACTCTGAGGATGATGTTGCAATGGCATCCCAGTCATGTCTTTATCCAGAGTTCTCAGCAAGATGCACTATGCTTTGCTTCATTATTTGTTGTTGTATGATTATCCGATTGTACTTATTCGCATGATATATTTGTAATTCTTTGGAGTCGCAAAGAACAGTTCATGAAGGCCATGAGGAAAGGTGTGTAATTCCCTATGGCTTCTACGTGACAGCCATGCAGTGTGTGCACATCACGAAAGCAGAGATCAGACTGTTGGTCAGATTTTACCATTGGAATAAGAACAGCTTGTCCAAACCAAGACCTCACTATGAGGCACTTTTAAAGTTTAGCAGTTTTAATGTGTCCCTGGTCAAAGACCAAAACTATTAACTGCAATGTCAGGCCCAATTAATTCATATGAATTTATTCAAAAATAAATTTATATAAAAATAGCACATTCTGAAGTGTGCAGGTACTCATATTCTGTCCAAGCCATGTGAATAGATGTCTCTGTGAGCTGTGTATTTTGTATGGTGCCTTGGTTCATGGGTCATTTATAAAGCTTTATGAAACACTCAGCCATTCCAGACAAACAAGTGAGAAATCACTAGGATTGGGGTCACTTCCATCCAGTTCAGTTGAGAATATCCAGAATTCAGCTGCTATAAAACTATTAAAACTAACCTCTTCATTCCCTACTGTTATCTTTTAATTATTTTTGTAAAATGTCCTTAAGGGTCTAGAAAGCTAAACTAAATTGATCATATATAATAAAATGTAATACATTCATTCCTTCATCTAAAGTGACATTCATCACTTTATCTTGGTCAGGGTGGTGGTGGAGCCCAACCCTGGAACACAGTGGAGCATGAGGCAGGAATACAGCTTGTTTGGAACAGTCCATCACATGGCAAACCTGCAAGGACATGGAGAGTCCACACAGACAGTTACTAGAGCTCAGAATTGATACTGGAACCCTGGAGCTGTGATGCAGCAACATTACCTGCTGTAACACTGTGCTACCCTAAACAATTACATTTATTAATAATAATAATAATAATAATAATAATAATGAGGTAAACTGTCGACTTGCCTGTAGGTGTGAATGAGGCAACCCTCAGCATAATAATTCTGCGGTGCAGTGATGGTGCAGCCTGTAGTGTTTGTCTCTCACATGTTCGTGTGTGTTGCCTCCATGCTTGGGTGTATTCCTACCAAGTGCTCCCTGGATGGGTTTTAGATTCACTGCAAACCTGAACAGTATAAATTGGTTAGGATAACTGGCACTGAACAGATTGAATTGACACCTGTGGTGCCAGTGGTGTAATTGGTCATAAATTTCAACCGTCATCTCTTTGAAAATAGCACACGTAATGTTTTGCTGTGTGTTAAATATAAAACAGCATTCAGGAAAAAGAAAATGTACAATTTGTGATCAGTAGTGTTTGCGTATGTGCAAGTAGACTGTCATGCACTATACTGTTACTCAATTACTTTCTGTCTGAATGCAATCCTCTGAGTGTTCTTTTCTTATTAATTGAACTGCAGCGCTTTTGCCTGAAGAATAACATCTGTGTGCAGGACATGTGTGCGAATGGCTATAAAATCATTGTTTTTCACTACTCTGTTAAAATGTTGAAATAGGATAACAACGAATTTATGCTGTTTTAAATTTAACTCAAAAATGTTGATGTTTTATTTATTGTCAGAGCTACACTAACATATTAACATATTTATTTGAATATTTCTGTTACTGAACCTTGATCTAATTTGTCATTGATATAAACATATTATGCAAGTATTTATTCATTTATTTTTAGTATTTTTATTTTTCACATTTGGGAACCAATGTCATATTTTGTGGGAAAACAAGTGTTTGCTGCTGTAGAGTCAAAATAAAGACTTTTTGTCACTTTCCAGCATGTCACACATTGTGATGAAAATATTATTACTGTTATTATTAATATAAAGGGTAGTAATAACATATAAGGATCCAAAGTATATTTAGGGAACCCAAAGTATCACTTTGAAAGAATATAATGACCTTATATAATCCAGTCTTATAAGATCCTGACAATCTTTGATTAGCATAACACTGCAGATGGATAAATAGCCACTCAGTAATGTATAGAATAAATATGACTTTATAAGGCAGAGTGGGACATAAATCCAGAAATTACATTTAACTTATATTTAATATATTCCACTTATATGTATCCCTAATGAGCAAGCTGGTGGTAACAATGGCAAGGAAAAACTCTGAGATGTTAAGCAGAAGAAACCTTGAGAGGAACCAGATTCCAAAAGGAGAGCTATTGTCATTTGGGTGACACCAGATAGTAAAATAATAAATAATCCTTTCTATAACTGTATTAAAATCTGCTATTGTAACCAGTAAATGCCACATCATTGATCAGAAAATTGAACAGCATACCTATACTACATAAATTATTAACTGAATAAGTAACAGATGAATAATTAACCTATACTGCATAGTTTTTTTATCAGTCTATGAAGAAATGACATGACCTTTGGTTACTATGAAAAAGGTGTATTTATTCAATAATATGGAAAAATAATCACACAATAAAAAATCTTGTGTAAAATAAGATTAGGGAATAAGACAAATATGAATAATATAAATTTAGATTTTGTACACATTTAAAAGATGAATAAAATTATGAAATCCACAAGAACAAGTAAAAGACCCAATATAAACACAATAATACTAAATAGGCTTTTTAAATAACAGGAGTAAGATAGATACAGGAACTGGGTGAGTGGGCGACATTCACGCTATGACACGTCCACAATGAGTACTGCACATTCATTCACTGATCATCAATTATAGTTGTAGGGATAAGAGTGACTGATAATGTGATATCTACTTTCATGTTTTGGCATTAAATACAAAATTGTATTTTGTACTGCTAAAGAGAGTGAATTTATTGTATTATTTCAATGCTAACCTGGATAATTCCAAAATTAATTTTAGTTGAATTATTCACTTCATTCATTCATTCTGTCATTAGTGACCACTATATTCTGAGCATTGAGTCCAGAGAAAATCCCAGCAAAACCTGGAGAAAGCAGGGCATTATTCACATTTTGAAGCCAATCGTTTGCTGAATTTGAAAGCCTTCACCCTGTTAAGCAAATGCAATGCCTTACGCATTGATCTTTTCCACATTTTTTCACATTATACCCACAAACATATTTTATTGGGATTTTATGTGATAGACCAACACAAAGTAGCAAGTAATTGTAAAGTGAAAAGATATGTAAAGAAATGATACATGGACTTCAAAATATTTTACAAATAAAAATCTGGAAAGTGTGGCATGCATTTGTATTCAACCCCCCCATAGTCCCCCCAGAGTCCATACTTTGTAGGACCAACTTTCACTGCAATTACAGTTGCAAGTCTTTTGGTGTATGTCTCTAATAGCTTTGAAATTCTTGCCCATTCTTCTTTGCAAAAAAGCTCAAGCTCAGTCAGATTGGATGGACAGTGTCTGTGAACAGCAATTTTCAAGTTTTGCTACAGATCCTCAATGGGATTTAGGTCTGGACTTTGACTGGGCCATTCTAACACATGAATATGCTTTGATCTAAACCATTCCATTGTAGCTCTGGCTGTATGTTTAGGGTGTTGTCCTGCTGGAAGGTGAACCACTACCCCATTCTCAAGTCTTTTGCAGCCTCTAACATGTTTTCCTCCAGTACTGCCCTGTATTTAGCTCCATCCATCTTCCCATCACCTTTGACCAGCTTCCCTGTCCCTGCTGAAGAAATGCATCCCCACAGCATGAAGCTGACACTACCATGTTTCACAGTGGGGATGGTGTATTCAGGGTGATGTGCTTTGTTAGTTTCTCCCACACATAGCATTTTGCATTTATGCCAAAAAGTTCAAATTTGGTCTCAACTGACCAGAGCACCTTCTTCCATATGTTTGCTGTGTCCACTACATGGCTTGTGGCAACCTGCAAATGGGACTTCTTATGGCTTATTTTCAAAAATGGCTTTCTTCTTGCCACTCTTCCATAAGGACCAGATTTGTGGAGTAAATGACAAATAGTTGTCCTTTGGACAGATTCTCCCACTTTAGCTGTGGATGTCTGCAACAAATCCAGAGTGACCAAGGGCTTCTAATTAGTGATCTCCTTGCCTGGGCTGTCAGTTTAGGTGGATGGCCATGTCTTGGTAGGTTTGAAGTTGTGCCATACTCCTTCTATTTTCAGATGATGGACTGAACACTGCTCGGTGAGATAGCTTGGGATTTTTTTATAACCTAACCCTACTTTACACTTCACCACAACTTCCTTGGTTTTCATGATGCTGTTTGTTCAATAATGTTCTCTAACAAACCTCTGAGCCCTTCTCAGAACAGCTGTAGTTATACTGTGAATAAATTACACACAGGTGGACTCTATTTACTCATTAGGTGGCAATTGTAATAATAAAGGCAATTGATCACACTGGATTTAGTGGTATCAGAGTACAGGGGGCTGAATACAAATGCACTCCACACTTTTCAGATTTTTATTTATTAAAAATTTTGAAAACTATGTATATTTTTTTCCACTTCACAATTACTTGCTGCTTTGTGTTAGTCTATCACATAAAATCCCAATAAAACATATTTAAGTTTGTGGGTCTAATGTGAAAAAATGTGGAAAAGTTCAAGGGCTATGAATACTTTTGCAAGGCACTGTATGTCCTGCAATGACAATCTAATGGGAAGACAGTATTCCACTTAAACAATGGGCATCAGGAAACACATCACTGACTAATATCTATATAATGTGTGTGGATAAAAACTGGCCTATTTATATTTTAGCATGTTTCATTCAGACAGTACAAAATGAGCACAAATAATGGCATAAAGAAATGTTAGGTCATTAATCTGGAGAGAAAAAGTAATAGCGCACTGTACTGTAGCTATGTCTAATGTTGTTAATAACCTTCTAGTGGGTTTTTTTTTTAGATGGTAAATTCATTACCGTCTGATAATGTGACTGTAAAAGTACAAATTACTCACATCAACAATGACTTGGAAACAATGCCTTTCCACACATTTGCTTAACTGTTGGTCTGTCATCTTTTTTTCTTTTGTATAAAAATATATAAAAATGCTTTCAAATGCCATGTTCTAAGTTCAGATACAAATATGGAAAAAGCGCTCTTCTACTTTGCAGGGGCAAATATGTGATGTAGGACAAGAGGACTGTACAAATAGAAAAGGTTGTTCCCCTCTGGAACATCCCCACATTTATGAGATTGTGTGCTCGCCCACACACATACACATAAAACAATTTAGGTTTTATTGAAGAGAAGCTTTAACCTCTTCTGCTTTTGCGTCTTTTGTTAGATACTTAAGTACCAGGTATGAAAAAGCATCTCAGGAAGTTTTTTTTTTCAGTAATACTTTATAAAGCCTGAATGTATAAAGCTTTATGACTGTACTTATTTGTAATGCTGGTAAAATAATGCTTTATCATGAAAAATATTTAAACTGCACTAATATTCCTTTGTACAGAGTGTGTAGCAGCTTCAATCTTGTAATATAAATAACAGAAATAATGTTTAGTTGATGTACACATAGCAATGACAGTCCCATTGTTTAATACTTAATAAATATTTAAGGTGCGTTATAGTGATACAAGCACACAATTAGTGTGCAGTAATGCAGTAATGCTGTGAACCACAGAGCGTTATTATGAACTGTGTTATTTATATTACAACATGTCATTAATAAAGTACTATAAGTAATTTCCTTAAAGCTTTATGAGGTATTATAAAGGGTTATACATTTTCTAATGCAGGGTTACCAAAATGACAAAAAGTGCTGTCACAAAGGTTTATGAATGCAGGCTTAGAAAAGTTTTATCCAGAACAAGGAAAGCTAAGCTGTTGCTCACACACATGTGCAGTGTCACTTCTAACATTGCTGTAATTCACTGTTTTCAGGCTCAGATATTGAGAACTGCACAGCTGTTTTTTTTTTCTTTTTTTGCACAAATCCCTTTACAAAAAGGGCAGTGCAAATGCTGTTCTTAATGTATACATTAAGCTGGAATAAGCTGGTCTTCATCTGCAATTTGGACAAATCTATCAAACTTGGTCTCAGGACATGAAAACACCAATAGGAGTTTTTATAAAATGCAATTTTTGCAATAGCTGCCAGTTATTTGATGTACTGCTAAGACAAAATGACTATAAATTACGTCGTCCATCACCATTTTACAGGGTGCCAGCCCACAGTCACTCTTTTGCTACAGGCAAAAAAATCTGTTCACTAATTCTTATCTGAGGACATTCAGCAACTCTTGCAGGCATGACACCAATGAGCCATTGCACTGTAGAGCATGCACTTTACATGCATACACTGTCCTTCATATTATCCAATGGCACAGACTGGGTAAATCGAGACTGGAGAAATCCCCCAACAACCTCTGGTGCCATCTGCAGATTCCCACAGGAAACAGTCAGGTTCTATTGTCCCCTTAAATGGACAAACCTATTGCTTCTTCTCAACTATCCTGCTTGTTATACTGGGGCAGTTATCAACTTAAGGAAATGATCCTTGTATCTGTTGACAGTTCTTTTGGATATATTTACATATGATGATAGGAAAAGAGAAACAGGGGTAATGGGAGAAAGGAGATAATATATAGAAGTCATGAATGTGACCCTCCACCTTTTCTACATTTTATCTTTGCATTTCATATTTAATCTTGGTTTGGCACTATAGTGATGGCACACAATGAAGACATGATAGTAGAAAATACAGTGTGTGTGTGTGTGTGTGTGAGACAGTGAGATAGCTACAATAATATGTGAATCTATTTTTGATTAATCACAAGTCCTCAGTAAATGTGTGTGTGTGTGACAATGTTCTGTTACTCTCTCATACATGTGTCTGCATCCTCTGCGTGTGTCTCTGAGAATATTCTGTGGGTGGGGATGAATAGGAGAAACGCGTTGAGCTACCATACTTCCCCAGTCCAGCATCTGGCCCTACCCCTTGATTTGGCCCCACCCCCTGTCCTGTTGGATACATCTCATATGCTGGTCCTTCTTCAAGCGCCGGAGCAAAACCAAGCCTGTACTGAGCGTATTGAGCCGTGGTTTGGTAGCCATATGTGTCATACGTGAGCTGATTGGTTGATTCCAGCAGGCCACATTCTCTAGAATAGTCTGTCGTCTGAAGTGCAGCCTTGGGTGGACCCTGACTTTGTTTGGTCCTGGCAATGGTGCTGAAGTGGGCGTAGGTGTTGTGAGTAATCCGAGATGGTGCGCGCGGTTCATAGCGGCCAATGGGAGCAGGATTAATACTGGGTGCTGAGCCTGCTGCAGAAGAGGGCACTGAGGCTGGATTTGGTGGGCGAAATTCCTGGTAGCGGGCTGTGGTACGCCCTTCATCATGGGTTGTTGCTCGCACATTGTAATAGCCATTTGTTGGGTCCTGAGAACACACAAAAATGGTACGTTGTTGTATTGTGCTCATGAATTAAAACAAAATTTTGCTAGAATCTTGAGGAAAAAAAGTTATTGGTTCTCAAATTACTCAATTTCAAATTTGTACTGATTGGTTTTCACTGCAAACTTTAGTCCCCAACACCTGGACAATATGCGTTTAGAAACAAAATGGCTTAAAATTAGAACCCTAACACTGCACATGTGATATCAGTCTGTATGCAATAACTCCTGAGTGTTCTTTTTGAATAGTGTTATTATTTAATAGGGCTGCCTCTTAAGCAGTGAGCTGACTAACAAGCCTGCTACTGCTAGTAAGGTACAATGACTAACAGTTGTTGTAACAATCTCCACAATGTACCAGTGAGAAGATCTTTATCTCAGCAGTATTTCATTGTCTGTATTTTGAACTGTTCATGAAAGCAATGAAATGCATGTTGAATATTCCATATATACTCTAAAATCATACAAAGCTATCCACCAGAGTTTAGTGTTACAGATAATATTCCGAGTACAGAAATAGTCTAGCGTTAAATTAGGTTTGCACTAACCTTTGCAACTTGGAAGACTGTCAGGACTGGATTTCAAGGAGACACAATTATCATTATGTACAGTCCCCTCCAAAAGTATTGGAAAAGCAAAACTAATATTTTTGGTTTTGCCATTCACTGAAGACTTTTGGGTTTAAGATAAAAAATTGAATGATTGAATGAGACAAATCAGAATTCCAGGTTTCATTTCCTGATATTTACAACCAGATACTGCTTACATGCATTACTATTACTTGCTTCTCACCTTCAGCTCATACTCCTCCTTGGTCTCCAGTGTTTCACTGCGTGTTTCCTGCTTCAAGTCCGTCTCCTCTTTGAAAGGCTGAGTGGAGGGAGAGAGGGAGACAGAGGGAAGAAACTAAACCATCAAAACACCACAAAACAAACACACACAAAGAGAGGAGAGGGAGAGAAGGAGGGGGAAGAGGAAAACACCACATCAGGTTGATCAGCAGAAGAAAAGGAGAGGAAGAAAAAGTGCTGTGAAAAAGAAAAAGTGGAGGAAACACTACAATGGCTGATTAGCAATGGATGCAACACTGACTCAGCCCATCTATTTTGTTTTTGTAGCAATGTAGTTGGAATATTTATTTTAAAATATCTACTATGTCCTTACTCCATCTCTGTTAGGAAATTATTAAAGAGTAAATATTTATTAATAGACCGGATCTGAGATCAAGAAATTCTTCTTTTTCAAATTCTACCTTGTTTCTATTTCTAGTCTCGGTTCCTTGCATTTTGTAGTATTTACTAGTTTTACATTCTGCCTGCCTATTTAAATAATGTATCATTCTTACATACAAATGTCAAGCAGACCATGTCTGCATGTGTTCCATGTTGATTTTTTTTATATAGCCTTAAAGCCTGACATCCATAATGGCCATTGTCATTTATGAATTGATAAAGCTTGAAATGTAGCTGCACATTTATATA
>JAOVYV010000021.1:9292214-9312592 GCA_025674545.1 Hassar affinis
AATGTAAATAGTCATGAAAATAAAGAAAATGCATTGAATGAGAAGGTGTGTCCAAACTTTTGGCCTGTACTGTATGTTATGATACTGTATGTTATGTCTGCAGCCGCCAGAGGTCGTCAGATTCGCCCCAGATTCAGTCATATTTGATTGCTCATCAAGCCGCCCTGAGGAGTATAAAAGATGCTCGTTTTCACTCCTCAGGGCAGATCAAAGAATGTGCAACTTCCTTCATGTCAGTTATCGCCAAGGCTCTACTATTGGTTGTTCCAAGTTAATAGCATCTATTTAGTTGTGATACCATTTACTAGTGTAGTGATTAGTTTTCTTTTGTTTACCTTTCAGAGACCCTGCACAAGAGTGTGGAGTGTTCCTCCCCTCACCTGTTCACGTTTTGGAAACTTCTGAGCGTTGCATTGTTTTTGTGTTTTGTTACTCCCTCCATGTTCTGGATGTTTTATTTTTTTGATCTATGTTTTGGACTGTTCTCTGAACTGAACTGAGCTTTTGTTTTCACATTCGCTTTTGAAATGCATACCTGTTTTTACATTAGTGCTGCGTTCAATAGCATTCGTAGCGCCTATAACCTGGTTCATATTAGAAAAGGAGACGAATGGAAAACGGCATTTAGTACAGCTTCAGGCCACTATGAATATTTGGTGATGCCATATGGACTAGCTTCTGTGCCCAGCATTTTTCAAAACTTTGTTAATGAATTCTTCAGGGATCTACTAGGGAAATCGGTCATTATTTACATTGATGACATTCTAGTTTTCTCGCCTAATCTCTCCTACCATGTTCAGCAGGTCCGGGAAGTTCTCCGCTGTCTCCTAGCCAACAACTTGTTTGTCAAGAAGAAGAAATGTCAATTTCATTAACCCAAAGTAGAATTTTTGGGGTACAACATAGGACCCGACAGGGTGTCCATGAATTGCCAGAAGGTGGAGGCAATCACCCAGTGGGATTTTCCCACCACGATTAGAGAGCTTTGGCAGTTCCTGGGTTTTATGAACTTCTATAGAAGATTTATTTGAAATTTTACTTCCATTGCCAAGCCACTCACAGATCTGCTGAGCGGTTCGCAGGTGGAACGCAGACGCTGCCCACGCTTTCCAGTGGCTGAATAAGGCTTTCACTACAGCTCCAATCCTCAAGCAACCTGACCCGAATCAGCCCTTCATAGTGGAGGTCAACGCCTCAAGCCCTGGCTTGAGACACAGCACCCCAGCTAAGCTCCACCAAGCTCGTCTATTTCTCCAGGAAGCTCTCTCCTGCCGAGCAAAACGATGTGTGGGAGATCAGGAGTTACTGGCTCGCTCTCGAGGAGTGGAGGCACTGGCTAGAGGGTGCCAAACAAACCGTGTTCACAGATCACAAAAATCTGAAGTATCTCCGAGCAGCAAAAAGACTCAATTCACGTCAAGCCAGGTGGTCCAAATTCTTTTCAGAATTTGATTTTGTTTTATCTAATGATAAAAGAATGGGAAGGCGGAGGCCCTCTCAAGGAAGTTTGAACCAGACTCTGCAGCCTCAGATCCTGAAACCATTGTCCCAGAGGAGAAGTTTCACAATGCCATCATATAGGAGCTAGATCAGAGGATTCAGGAGCTTCAGACACAGACTCAGACTCCCTTTATTTGTCATTCATTATACACTAGTGTACGCAGAACTAAATTTCGTTGCATTTTGGCTCATACGGAATGTACAGGAAAAATGTCTAATGACATAGAATCCCAGAAATTATACATAGAAATATAGAAATTTTTAAAATATGGGGAAGGGGGTAAGAGGCAGCACAGGATTGAGCAATATTAAAGTAAAAAGTGTATAAATATATGGAATGTAACACACAGAAATGTAGAAATGTAGCAGCAGGAGAATATGAAATATAAGTATATGGTACAGATACAAGGATGTACATCTACATACAACCTTGTAGAATAGCAGCATGGAATAATATACATATAAAGTGACTTGGTGTTTAAAATTTACATATAAATAGTTATATACAGTAGTTTTATTTGTGGACAGATGGCATGTGGCTCGGTGTTCCTTTCAAATTCTTACTGAAGTGGTAAGAGTTCAACAGTCTAATGGCTTGGGGGAAAAAACTGTTGTAGAACCTAGTGGTCCTGCATCAGATACTCATGAGACCAGCAGGAAAAACAATCCACTGTGAGCATGAGAGGGATCACTAATGATGTTATATGCTCGGGATATGCAGCGCACTGATGCAAGGTCTTGGATGGAGGAAAGAGAGGACCCGATGAGTTTCTCCGCTGTCCTCACCACTCTCCTCACAGAGGCACTGCAGCCTCCACTCCACACAGAGATACAGTTTGTCAGAAAGCTCTATATAGTGCTTCTGTAGAATGTTGTGAGGATGGGTGGGGGCAGGTGGGCTCGCCTCATTTTGCGCAGGAAATGTAGAGGCTTCTGTGTCCTCTTGACCAATGACGTGGTATTTACAGACCAGGTGAGGTTATCTTGTGATGTGCATTCCCAGAAACTTTGCACTACTGACCACCTCCACAGCCTTGTTCTTGATGCAGAGTTCAGCGTGATTGGGATGATTTTTCCTGAAGTCAATGATGATCTTTGTTTTATCCACATTCAGGATCAAGTTGTTAGCTCTACACCAACCCACCAACAGCTCGACTTCCTCTCTGTAGGCCAGGTCATTATCATCCTTGATGAGGCCCACCAATGTAGTGTCGTCCGCGAACTTCACGAGGTGGTTAGTGGTAGACCTAGGGACACAGTCATGTGTCATCAAGGTGAACAGCAGGGGGCTAAATACACAACCTTGAGGTGATCCTGTGCTGAGGGTGATGACACTGGAGATGTTCTGTCCAACCCTTACTAACTGTGGTCGTTCAGTGAGGAAGTCTAGCAGCCAGTTCTGCAGGGGGGTGCTGAAGCCCAGGAATTCCAGTTTGGAATGGAAATGGCGTCCGCAGTGGAGCGATTTGGCCTGTAGGCAAACTGGGAGGTGTCGAATGTGGTGGGTAATCTAGAGGTGATATGCTTCTTAACCAGCCTCTCAAAGCACTTCATAATGGTTGGTGTCAATGCAACGGGCCGGTAGTCATTTAGAGATGAAGTATGACATTTTTTTGGCACTGGGGTGATGACTGTGGTCTTATAGCATGATGGGACTTTGGCTAGATTCAGTGAGATGATAAAGAAGTCTGTTAGAACGTAAGCCAACAGATCTGCACATTCCCTGAGCACCCGACCCGGTATGTTGTCAGTACCTCTTCATCCTGATGGGGAACAGCTTTTTCTGCAGGGGTGTTATTTAGTGCCTCAAATCTCCAAAAGAAGGTGTTTAGTCTGTTTAAAAAGATTACATCATCATCACATACAGGAGGGACTGCCTTGTAGTTTGTAATAGTCCATATACCTAGCCACATGTCTTTGATGTTAGTGGAGTCATGAAAAAGGTCCTGGATCTTCTGCCTCTGAGCACGCCTGTCAGCCCATACGGGTGAGCGTCCGCTGCCCCCCAAGTAAACTCTTTGTCCCATCCTCTCTATGCAGCTCCCTTATCTTGTGGGCTCACGTCACACCTGGAGCGGGCCACCCTGGCACCAGAAGAACCACCGAGCTGATCCTCTCAAAGTACTGGTGGCCCAATATGTTTAGAGAGATTCAAGAATTCGTTTCCTCATGTCTGGTGTGTGCTCAAGCCAAGGTACCTCACCAACAGGTAAATTTAACACCAACATTTACCAACAGGTAAATTACATCCACTACCTATTCTTGATTGACCCTGGTCCCACGTGGCTATTGACTATTGACTTCACAGACCTTCCACAGTCCCAAGGTTTCAAGGTGATATTCATTATTGTAGACCAATTTTCTAAAGGCGTCAGATTTGTCCCTCTTCCAGGCCTGCCCACAGCCATGGAGTCGGCAGAGGTGCTATTCCACAATGTCTTCCGGTTTTGTGGCCTCCCTGAAGATATCGTGAGCGATATCTCGAGTGTGAAACGCCTTCATGGAAAAGCTGGGCGTCACTGTCAATCTCACTTCTGGGTTCCACCCACAAGGTACTGGCCAAGCTGATCGTGTTAATCAGGAGTTGACAAAATTTCTAAGACTGTATTGTAAGTTCCAGCCACAGGAATGTTATGTCTCCCACAGGGCGACCTCTGTTATGTCTACGGCCGCCAGAGGTCGCCCTGTGGGAGAACTCATGGGCCAGACAGCATCTCCCACAGGGCCTTGCAAATTGGGCACACCTGCTGGTGGCCATATTTGATTGGTCATCAAGCCGCCCTGAGGAGTATAAAAGAGACTCGTTCTCACTCCTCAGGGAGGATCAATGAAAGAGCAACTTCCTTCACGTCAGTTATCGCCAAGACTCTTCTATTGGTCGTTCCAAGTTAAGTATTCTTTCTTTGTTTTTTGATCTTGCATCTATTTAGTTGTGATTCCGTTAGCTAGCCTAGTGATGAGTTTTCCTTTGTTTACCTTTCAGAGATCCTGCGCCAGAGTGTGGAGTGTTCCTGCCCTCACCTGTTCACGTTTTGGAAACTTCTGTGTGTTGCATTGTTTTTGTGTTTTGTTAATCCCTCTACGTTCTGGTTGTTTTATGTTTTTGGACTTTGTTTTGGACTGTTCTCTGAACTGAACTGAGCTTATGTTTTCACACCCAATTTTGAACAGCATACCTGTTTTAACATTAGTGGTGCGTTCAATAAACGCTCTGATCTAAAGATCATGTATATTATTTTATTGCTAATGTATAACAGATCCATTATTAACATACATTTTATTGCTATACATTCCTTTTATTAATGAATATCCATTAAAACCTAAAGGAAAGTGAAGAGATTCTCTTTACATATCTAACAACTGTCTCTAATGAGGGGGATGCCTGAGACATTACATATAATATAGTATAGTGCTTACCATTACATCCTGTATCCAACAATCCTAAAATATATAACTCCACATTCTATTGTGAAATTTCAGTGTGATTCAACAAATGGTGATTCAATAAAAATGGTGAGCAGTGAATGGACACACATTCAGTGGTGTAAATGCATTGCTGTGGGATGTTCCTGTGTGAATGCCACACACTGTACTCACTGGCTTTTCGCTGACGGTAGAGGTAGAAGGCCAGGGCAAGCAAGAAGAGAAGCAGCAGCATGGAGGATCCAACAGTTCCACCAGCTATTATACCCACAGGGACAATATCTGAGCAAAAGAAGAAGTGGAAATGACTTATGTGCTTCCATATCATGGCTTTTCATGGCATGGTTAGTGGTTATAGGTCACAGGCAGATATACAGAAACTGTGAGCAACACCTGTCTGCCATACCAGTTCGTATCTGCATATATACCACCACTGTACAAACACACACACACCTATTAGCCATGACATTAACCCCACCTGACTAATATTTTGTACACCCCCTTAAAAAGTAAACTCTTTGGATCATTTGTCATGTTCCTCAAACTATTCCTGAACAATTTTTGCAGTGTGGCAGGGTGCATCATCCTTCTGAAAGTGCTCACTTCCATTTGGGAATAACATTGCAATTAAGGGGTATTGTACTTGGTCTGCAACAATATTTAGGTAGGTGTTGCATGTCAAAGTAACATCCACATGAATCCACAACATCTTCCCATAGTGCATCTTTTCCTCAAGTAAGCAACATGCACACACACAGCTGTCCACATGATAAGAAAGAAAACATGATTCATCAGACCAGACTACCTTTTTCCATTGCTTGATGGTCCAGTTCTGATGCTCATGTGCCCATTTTAGGTGCTTTCGGTGGTGTACAGGGTCAGCATGATGTCTGACTGGTCTGCAGCTATGCAGCCCCATGCACAGCAAGTTGCACTTTCTGATCATAACCAGCATTATATTTTTCAGCTCTTCTGTGGGATCAGACCAAACAAGCTATCCTTCATACCTCATGCGCATCAGTGAGCCTTGGGTGCCCATGACACAGTCACTGGTTGTCCTTCCTTGTCAAATTCATGCAGATACTTACAGTGGCCCATTTTTGCCCACTGACTGTTCACATACTGCCTAATATATCCAACCCCTTGACAGCTGCCACTGAAATGAGATAATCAATGCTATTCACTTCGCCTGTCAGTGGTTTTAATATTATGGCTGATCGGACTCACACACAAAAAATGCAAAAAAAATTAATTTTGTACCATATTACAATATTTAAGGAGGTCTTGAAAATATACTGATGTGGACAATCTGCCAGCTCAACTGCTGTTGTTTCTGGAGACCCAGAATGAGATTAAAAAACATTCCCATGCACATCTCTGCAAATAACAGTGATTTGAAAGTAATATTCATATTTTTTCTTCAGCAAGGAAATAAAAAAAAATGCCAATGTATTCTTACAGAATGTGCAGCTGAATAAATAATTGGTCTCATTTATTCTGAACTATTTCCAAACAAAACCTGCTTCCTTTAGCATCCCCCTATAGATTTAAATCAGTGACCTGAATTCATGATGCTTGAAAAAAAAAGTGTGAAATTTGGTGTTGAAAATTTTCATGGCAAAATCTGCTTCTCGCATATGTCATGAGCAAGAAATCATGCATCATCTTATCTCTGTACAAACAACCAATCAAACAATAATTTCTGATATAAGCTTACTCACAACTGGAAAAGTTTCACTAGTGTGCTGTTCTGCCATGGTCCATCATCGGCATGTCCTTGGTGGTTCAGCATCATGAATTCAGGTTCAGGTTCTGACACTGATTTAACCATACCTACTGTATTATCACGCTGACTAATCTCCCCACATAGGTGACTACAGAATGTATTAGATGAATAATCTATGCAATTCTTAGTGCATAAAGTAAGTATTTGGAAGTCCAAATTATAAATTATAAACTTCTGTATATGCTTAAGTCATGCAAACACATGCTCAGGTGCTCATTTTTATGACATGTAGTGCACTGATGCCATTCTGTATATATTTATGTAGACATGCAATAGTCAAAATGTCTGTATTACTATAAAACTTTGAAATATTTGGTATATTATATGATATTATAGTTGTTTAAAATGCATTTTAATATACTTTGGTTTTTTTGCTCTTATACAAAATTATTTACACATCTAAACTGCATCTATACATGCATGTGCTATGTGAAGTCGAAGTTGTTATTGTGCAACTGTGTGAAATAGAAATAGAAATTACCAGGAGAGTTTTAATAGTTTTTTTTTTTTACCAAGCCCAGTTAAAGGTGAGGCACTCACTGTTTTATATACCTTTTTTACATACAAACCCCATTTCCAGAAAAGTTGGGACATATTCTTAAAATGCAATAAAAAATGAAAACTGTAATTTGCTTATTCACTAGATATGTTATTTAACAGACAAAAAGATTCATCTTTTTTTATAATTTATAATTATACTTTTTAAACATTTGGGAATTAATACTACTTATAGAATATATTCTAATTGCTGCAGAAATGGGAATTATTTCCCATTCTGTTGTCTGGTGCATCATCCTCTTCATGATGTGCCATACATTTTCTACAGGCGACAGATCTGGACTGCAGACAGGCCAGTCAAGTCACACTGTTGTAACTCATGCAGAATGAGGCCTGGCATTGTTCTGCTGAAATAGACATGGAGTTCCTTGGAAAAGATGTTGTACTGATGGCAGCATGTTTCTCCAAAATACTGACTATAAGACTCACATGTATGCAGGTCACCCATGCTAAGGGCACTGATGCACTCCCATGCCATCACAGATACTGTTTTTTCATTGGTAACAGTCTGGATGGTCTTTTTCATCTTTGGATGAATCCGATGTCTGTTTTTCCCAAAAACAAGCTGAAACATGGACTTCTGACCACAGAACATGATTTTTCAGACTTTCAGTCCATATCAGATGACTTCAGAACCAGAGAACTCACTGATGTTTCTGTGCAAAATGAATATATTCCTCTTTGCATGATCAAGTTGTATATCTTGATACAGTGGCGGACTGTGTTAAGTGACAATGATTTTCCAAAGTAGTCCTGAGCCCATGTGGCTATTTCCATTACAGTAACGTGACGGTTTCTCCAAAAATACCTCATGAGGTCTCAATGGTCACATAGCAGTTAAACAGCGGTTTTCCGCCCTTGGAGATTTCTCCTGACTCCCTGAATCTTTTTATGATACTGAACTGTAGATGGTGAAAGATCTAAATTCTTTGAAAATTTGCACTGAGAAACATTGAACTGACTGACAATTCTCTCACAAAGAGATGAATCACCCTTGGTGACTAAGGCTAAGCCTTCTAAAATTATTTATATTTAACAAATAAGATTTGTCATTGAAAACACTGAGAATCTTTTCTTTGTCATTTTATCTGTTAAATAAAGCTTCTATTGAATTAATAAATTACATATTTCAGTTTTTTTATTGCATTTTTAGAAAGTGTCCTAAACTTTTCTGGAAATAGGGTTTGCATATATACAAATACATACACAAACACTGACCATTTCTTGATTATTTTAAATGTGATCTTGATAGTCTCTCACCTGTCTCTGCCAATGTGATGATCATAGTGCCTGGTCCAAATGAGTTCCAGGCTGTGCAGTTGTATGTGGATTGAAAGTCTGAATCTATCACATTATTGATGGTGAGAGTGGACAGCACGGCACCCCCTTCTGAGGCTGGCTTGCTCTGCTCTACTGTGTATCTCTCTGACAGAGTGCCTCTATCTTTCTCCCACACGTTCTCTTTCCAGGCCCACACCTGAAAAAGGAAACACACACTTGACTTCCCTTATGCAACCTATAAAAGACCCCGGTTACATCTGCTTATCATGGTTATATATAACTAGTTTAGACCACAAATCAAAGTTGTTACAAGGGTGTATAACACTTCCTAATGCATTTCCAAGCAGTACATTTCCTGTACTGAAGGTGAAATCCACTCAAGTTCTGATACTGCTCTGTATTGATTATAAGAATAGTACTGTACTCTCTTGATGATGAGAAACACTTGAAATATTAATACTGTGCCCAAATTTCTCATTACTGTACAATGCTGTTTTCTGCTCAGGATTAAAGTTACTCAGGGTTAGATACTGTTCCTTTTAACACTTTTAAAACTGTAGTTTACAATATTAGTTTAGAAAGCTTTATTGTAGAAATGACACTTTTGAGTGCATTTAGAAGTTACGTTTTTCTGTTCACAAGGCTTTATTCTATGGCTCCTGCTTATGAACACTACCTTTAACTACGTATTCATAAGTACTTATTCAACTGCTATACTAATGATACAGCAGGACAGTATG
The DNA here is from genome assembly GCA_025674545.1 of Hassar affinis. Classification (NCBI taxonomy): domain Eukaryota; kingdom Metazoa; phylum Chordata; class Actinopteri; order Siluriformes; family Doradidae; genus Hassar; species Hassar affinis. The sequence continues at coordinate 9,301,503 of JAOVYV010000021.1, forward strand.
TATGGATTTCATGTTTTTGTAAAGATGTCCATTGTTAAAAGTGCTATATAAATAAAATTGAATTGAATTACCATATACACATCCAAATACAGATATTTATTAATATTAAGTAATAAATGCATATTTAGCATTCATAACAAATATGTAAAACAATATTAAAATTCACAACTCAAGAGAGAGTTCATATTAAGTATCAGACCTCATACAATGTGTAATAATTAATATTTAGAAAAACCATGTGTTTTTGAAAGGAACATATGGCAACATAATTTTAAAAAGTCAATTCATGAACAAATTATAGTGTTCAAATGTTCAAGCATTTGTCAAAAATAGAATGTATTTGTCTATTTTTTAAATAATCTTTAATGAATAATTCTCTCTCTCAGACACACACACACCTTTTTTATAGACAAAGACACAAAGGTGAGATGATGAGATGACAGGAACAAAAGAAGAAGAAAGATACGCACTTCCTCTTTTCATCTCAACCACCTTCATATTCTCCCAACTCTAAGTATAGTTTGTTTCATATTTTATATTTTATAAGTAATGTGTGCATTAAGAGCTTCCCTGTGATGTCATGTCTCATTATCCACAGTGTAGTCAGATGGACAGGGACAGGGAAGGGAGTAGACCCATTAACCCTGAGAGATGGGAGTAAGAGTAAAAGAGAGATGGGAGCAAAAATAACCTTCAAGAAAAATATTTTAAGACACAGAGAGAGAGAGAGAGAGAGAGAGAACATTGTAGAGTAGAAAATGGGTGAGAGATACAAGAAGAAAGGGAGGTGACAAGGAGAGCCAGATAAAGTGCTGAGACTGTTAAAAGCACTTGTTTGTCATGTCCTGCTGTCTGCTTCTCATGATCCACAATGAAGTGTACAGGACGTTAACTCTCTCTAAGTCTCTCTCTCTCTATGTCTGTCTCTATCTCTATGTCTGTCTCTATCTCTATGTCTGTCTCTCTCTCTATGTCTGTCTCTCTCTCTCTCTATGTCTGTCTCTATCTCTATGTCTGTCTTTCTCTCTCTATGTCTGTCTCTATCTCTATGTCTGTCTCTCTCTCTATGTCTGTCTCTCTCTCTCTATGTCTGTCTCTATCTCTATGTCTGTCTCTCACTCTATGTCTGTCACTCTCTCTCTGTCACCCTTCTCCTTGTCCCAAACCCTCTGTCTTTTACTGCAAGGGTTTACTGGGTTAATCATGCTATGCATATGCTATCCATTTCCATTGTTGATTACTTCAAACAATCGTGTAGGCATGCTTGATGCAAGTGTTTCCAGGAGGCTAGTGAGAATGTTGAAGATGGCTTCATGAAGGGCATCCACTGTCTGGAACTTTTTTGTAAACTTTTGTAACTTTTTTCTGTCCATTTTTGTAAACTTCCCTTTGGATTTGTTAATCAGTGCTTTTGAATGAAGCTAACATGCATGAGCATCTGTCTGTGACTTCAGAGAGTTTCATGACAGATTACTTGGCCAACAACATGAATGTAGCAGGTAAATGGGACTAAACACCATGATCAAGATGCCAGTACTTTAATCTGTAGAATTGCCCCAAAATATGCTTACCCCACTTCTAGTCTTGTAAGACAGGTATTTCTTGGGTCTCATCAGACCACAACACATTTTGCCACATGCTTTGGGGATATTGTAGTTGGGCCTGGATGTTTTTTTGGAACACAGGGCTTCCATCTAGCCACCCTACCCCAGAGCCCATACATGTGAAGAATAGGAGAGATTATAAACATATGCAGATTGTTTAATTTTGCTGTAGGTCTCTAGGCAGCCTCCCTGGTAAGTTTATGTCTTGTCCTTTTGTAAATTTTTAAGAGACATCCTATTCCTGGAAATGAAGCTGTGGTGTCCAACTTTCTCAATTTGTTGATAATAGCCTTCACAATGTTCCATGGTACATCTATTTTTTTGGAAATTCCTTTAAACACCTCTCCTCAATAATATCTTTCAACAAGTGAGATACTGTACATGTTTTTCAAGCTCTTCCCAGACTATGACTTCAGCATTCAGATGAAACCATGAAGATGCTGCTCTTTATTTGGGGTTAATCAGAATAATTTAATTGATGACAGCTTTATGATGATTACTATTGAACATGAGATTGAATGTGTGTTCATTCTGAACACAGCCACATCCCCAATTATAAAAGGGTATGCAGACTTATGCAACCAGGTCATTCTAACTTTTTTATTTTTCCTATTTTTCCCTAAAAATATTTATTTGTATACTTTGTAGTTTCACATTAAAAGTGAAAAAAGACCAGACATGATTTATTGAAATGTTTTTCCTTTACAAAAGACCCACCATTTTAACATCAGTGTGAATAGTTTTTTATATCCACTGTAGTTTCAATGTAACAGAATATTGGTAAAGAATTATGTAGCCATCACAGACAAGCAGAGTGATACACCCTGGATATGACACCAGTGCATCACAGGGCTGGTTGGTCACTTAATAAATTTCATAAAAACATGGTGTGTGTGTGTGAATATGCATACTCACAATTTTGTCAGGAGGAGGTGTGCTCGCAATGTAGCACTTGATCTCACCCTTCTCACCTCTTACAGCATACTGAACTGGTTCACTTGAAATAATTGGCGGACCTGTTGAATAATCAGTACAAAAAAATCACTATTCATATTAGTTACAAATCATACAAAATATAATATAATATAATATAATATAATATAATATAATATAATAACATTAGTTCTACATTAAATATTCAAAATATGCATATTTCTTTTCATGATATTATCAACTGTAAATGGTAAATGACCTAAATTCTTTGCACTATTGTGCTGAGAAACATTGTATTTGAACTGACTGACAATTCTCTCACAAGGGTTGGACAAAGTGGAGAAATACAACCCATCCTCGCTTGAAAAGATGACCTCATCTGCTACCAGTTAACCTGCTAATTGTACAACCAGAGCTGTGTTATTTGTATAACATTGTCATGCTTATTTTGTCTCTGTCCCAACTTTATTTTGAGTGTGTTGCAGGTATCACATTCTATTGTTTTTTTTTATATTTACAAAATAGAATTAGGTTTGTTGTTGAAAACACCTAAAATGCATTTTTAGAGAGTGTCCCAACTGTTCTGGAAATGTAATTTCATTGGAAATTCCCTCTCTAAGGTCTAAACATGCTTATAATACAAGTGTATGGTTTCTATTCCTCTGATAGCCTTCACATTTATATTAGAGCTTTATTTTAAATGTCTTGCATTATTTATGAATTACATTTGAAATTGCTGTGTTGTTACTGACTGCTTTTTATATTTTTATGTACTTTGGTCGAAACTGCTTATTTCTGTAACCACTATGACCACCATAACATTTGTATAAACTAACATTTTACTCTTTTTTGCAGATTGTGTGTGTGTATGTGTGTGTGTGTTGTACTAACCATTGACTGTGAGTGTGACCTCTGTCTCCCCAACCCCAATCCTTGGCACAATGGCTTTACACACATACTGTCCTGCATCAGCCTGACTCACTGACTTCAAATACAACTGATTGTTATTACTGAGAACCTGCCAGAGAAAAAAAGGAAAGCAAGAACATGACTGTGACGATATATAATGTATATATAAAAATGTAGAATGTACTGCACTATAATATGCTATAATAACAATAGATTTTGTGTTTAATGTATTGTTTTATTATTTGCTTTTCACATTTATTTTCACATTTGAAACATTAGTTAATTGTTTAATTTAACAAATAAAGCAATAATAACTTTTTTCTGTGATAAAACACTAATTTCTCTAATATACACCAAGAAACTTTTAAAAATAATGTTATTTTGATTACTGGTCTTTGTGAATAATAACCTTTCTGTTTTGAGGCTTAGTCTGCTGGCATGAACACTTCTCTGGTGCTCATACTGACAGTCTACAGTTAAAGACCAATGAAAATGCCAAATACTTTAGAGATTTCATTAGCTTTCTTGCTATTTTTCTTTATTTAAATCCAGAGTGCTAAGTAATTGCAACATTAAATCGGCCCGAATTCAATAACATAAATATAATCACATAATTATAACTATATGTTACATTTTGTAGATTGTTGTCTTTATTGTATAGTATTTCGAGGTATAGTATAGTATAGTAATGTTTGTGTACCATACTGGAGCCCTTTTTTGTCCAGGTGAGTGTAAGTGGAGGATTTCCTGCCCATTTACAGTTCAATGTTACATCAGAGTCCACATCCACCGTTACAGGCCTTGGCTCCACTACCAAGATTGGACCAACTGGAGAAAGACATTGACATTTTTTATAAAACTTGTTTGGGACAGAATTTGTATAACATGGAAGGAGACAGCAGGGCATGAGAAAAACAAATGAGCACATAAGGAAACTGACAATTATTTATTTTAAGTTTCTTTTTTTTTAATTGAATAGCTGAAGATATTAAATTCATCCAGGCTGCAAAAGAATGGTAACTCTTTAATAAATTATACAAAATAATAAAACTATATATAGTCCAAAACAAGTAAAATATTTTATTAATATTTATTAATTTTATATTATAAGCATAGGTTTGTAATGAAAGACTTGGAACCAGTGGGTTGAATGAAAAAATAATTATACATATTAATTGAAATCTTTTAATGAACTCTGTCTACTGTCAAAGAGTCTTATTGTGCAGGTAATGTATTTGTCACTGCCTCAACCGTTATTTTCTATTTTACATAATTTTTTAATATTCTCGATGGACATTTCACTGACAGAAATCACTAGCAGTGTTCTAGTCAAATTACGAGAATGAATAAAAAATGATCCGCACTCTGGTTATATTAAAACTTCCACTACATGCCTGAGAGTAAACAGCAGAGTATGGATAGTTCAAAAGTCAACCATCAGATGGAAAACTGATGCTTACCGCAACCCACACACCAATACCCATACTGTCGACACTCTCCAAAAACTTTGATTTGAGGTGTTACAGCATCCTCCCTGTAATCCTGACCTGTTTGGTCCCCTGAAAGAAGCCCTACGCAGACGAAGATTCACGTCTGATGAAGAGGTGAAGGCAGCAGTGCATTTGTGGCTTGCAGCTCAGCCTAAAATGTTTTTTTATGAGGAATTATGAAAGCTTGTTGACAGGCGGACAAAGTGCATTAAAAAGCAGGGAGATTTGTCGAAAAATTATAAGTTTGTCTTTTCTGAAAGTTGATTGAAATAAATTCTACAGCCAGAGTGTGGATCATTTTTGATTCAACCTTGTACATGCTATATCAGAAATATCATGAAAAGCCCTTTATTATGTTGCCATAGACCTAGCACTAATCTGTCATGATAGAACTCAAATAAATATTCTTATCTCATATAACATTTTATGTATAAGTGTGTAGGTTATTTAGCATTTATCATGTGCACAGCACAGACGTTATTTTTATTTTGTCATGAATTTATGCATAGCCATGCAGTATGTGCCATAACATCATAGAACATAATAAACATATGCTAACCAGAGCAGATTTGACATGGCAATGCTATACAACTGAACATAAATTGATAAAAATATAAATTATAATGCCATGACATACACTATATGGACAAATGTATTTGGACACATACACATGTGAAGTTGCCCCCCTTCCCCTGTAGCAATAACACCTTCCAAATATCCGGGAAGGCTTTCTACATGATTTTGCACTCCGTCTGTGGTAATGTTTGCCCATTCATCCAGAAAAGCATTTGTGAGTCGAGGCACAAATGTAGGATAAGAGGGTCTGCTTCATAATCTCCATTCTAGTTCATCCCAAAGATGTTTGATGTGGTTGAGATCAGGGTTCTGTGTGGGGCAGTAAAGTTCTTCCACACTAAACTCACCCAACTGTGCCTTTGTGTACTGGGGCACAGTCATGCAAGAACAGAAACAGGCCTTCCCTAAATTGTTCCCACAAAGTTGAAGGTATACTATTGTCCATACACTAAATGTCTTAGTATGCAGACAAAGATTTGGAAACCCATGCCATGAAGCATCTGGTGCACAGTTTTTGTGTTGATGTTAATGCCAGAGGTGGTTTGGAACTCTGCAGTTATTGAAACCACAGAGATTTGATGACTATTATGCACTATGCTCCTCAGCACTCTGTGACACTGCTCTGTAACTTCATGTGGCTGAGTTGCTGTGGTTCCACGAACTGACTTGTTGTAGTGGTGGCATCCTATTACAGTACCCCACTTGAATTCAGAATGACCCATTGTTTCACAAATGTGTGTAAAGGCAGACTGCATGGCGAGGTGCTTGTTTTTGTACACTTGTGGCAATGTGACTCCACAAAACACCTGAATTCAATGATTAAGAGGTGTGGCTGAGTACTTTTGTCCATACAGCATATTTTGATGTTATTATGCCAATTGTATGATTCTTTTCATAAGTCATATGGCACTCCATGTATTGTGGTTCTGAACTGAAAATCATAATTGCACCATTTTGAGTGGATTTATCTCAGTAACAATATCATAAAGCTGCATTGCAGCCAAGTATGCCACTTCCGTAAGTAACAGATAGATCAAACAATAGATGCAGAACAGTATGGCTGAATTAGATGGAAACATAATTAGAACAGTTGCACAAGATAGATAGATGAACAGACAGATGAACAGATGGATTTATAGAGAGAGGTTCATACAGTGTACGTCCACCAATATGCTGACATTGGTGCTGCCCACAGCGTTGAAGACCTGACAGGAAACTGGCTCAGTGAAGAAGGAGTGATCAGCTGTAGTCACGAACACACTCTCCCTTGCTCCCTCCAGAATTACTCCACCTTTAGCCCACCTATAACACACAGTCTTTAGCCCACCTATAACACACAACACTTCAGGAGTTCTTCACAATAAGCCACACACACAGTACACCACACTCAAACACACACTTACCTGTAGCCCATGATAGGAGGGTTGGCTGTAGCTTGGCATGTAAACGTTACTCTCTCTCCCTCTAGAACTGAACGAGGTTCAATGGATAATAAAACTGTGGGTGCATCTAGAAATGGAAATAAATATTTTTGATGATTATTTCTTTTAAACAAAAATAGGAAAACCTGTGAAATCTATCCAGGATTAGAGGAATATAGCTATTACTTATCTATATGTGATAAAACCCAGAAAAGCTCAGTGTTGGTATATGTGTGGTATATATAGATGATGATGGGCTCTCACATGTAAAAACTAACTAATCTATCTCTGAACACACATTCAGAGCAAGCATGTTTCTATCCCAGTCCTGTACAGACTAGAAACACGGAAATACACTGAACTGTGCAGAACACCCGCGCGTACTGTACACACATACACAAATTGCACACACACACACACACACACACACACACACACACTCACGGTGCACGTTGAGTGTGACACTTGCTCGTTTGCCCAGTGGAACAGCCAGATTGGAGGCGACACAGGTGAAGTTGTGTCCAGTATCTGTGTCTACTGGCTGAATAGGCAGAAAGCTACGTGTGGTTACTCGCTTCCTATCAGGTAAAACCTCCTGAAAGTGATGAGAGAAGAGATGCATTTCCCAGAATACAACACAGTCTACAAACATGACAACCCAGACAACATTTTGTGTAGCTGCACTTCTGTCCATCCCTGTCACCTGACCCTGTCCATGTGTGTGTAAATACAGTACATAACAGGTCTAGGTAACTATTTACATATGCCACTTGCATTATCTGTGGCCACAAATATAACAGAAATGAAAATTACATGGTGTGCTGTTTTCTCTCAGTAATACCTTTTTTTGTGAGTAAGATTTGTGGAAAATTATTTTAGAGGTAAGCATCTGTGTAAAAGTTAAAAGTTTTAAAAGTTAAGTTAGTTGGCCAATTACCTCTGCAAATATTAGCTGACTGTGTTATTTTTACTGTTTATTGGTAAACATGGCAATATTGGGGGAAAGTCACTGTCAAATTTATGTTTATGTTTTTAAATAAAAAATGTTTTATGTTAAGATAAATCAGATATTCTCTTTAGAAAGAAAATGTATCATTCTCTCTCTCCTCTCTCGCTCTCTGTGTGAATGTGTGCGTGTACCCACAGTGCTAGTATGAGCTCCTTCCACTATAACTCCATCTTTGTACCACTCTATAGTTGAGAGTGGTTTGGCACCTCGGGACACACATGTCAGGTTGTATGAGATTCCTGCTGTCAACAAAATCTCTGGAGCACCTTCTATCACTGGATCATCTGGGGGAACTAACAAAGAAGTAGATCACATTTAGTCATCACATTCTAATTTACCACATACTCACTCACAAGTCCTAAACAGACATATGCAGATAAGTGTTTGACATCATTTTTTAACAAGTACAATATTATAATTATAACAAGTACAAGTTAACAAGTACAATTATAAGACACCATTAAACATATCTTCAGTCCCTGTAAAATGTAGCCATTGTCCATGCTAACTGTCTTCCCCCAAACATTTATCTTGTCTACATTCAGTAGTTTTAACTCTTCTACTAGAGATCAATGAAAGTATAGAAAATGTATAGAATTCTTATTCTGAAATATGAAATGTGAGCTGAATATTTGTGGTGGACTGTGAAAGCCCTTCACATGGTCACATTTTGACATTTTCTGTTATCATTAGTTCTGAAAATACAGAATGAAATGAAATACAGTATGCTCCTGTTTATACATTTGAATTGATAAAGCTTACTGCATGTTTGTTTCACCATGCCATGTAACCATCTATCCAAGTAAAATATTTTTGTTTACTTTTATATAATCTCTATACAAAATAAAAAAAATCTTTAGTGTTACATAACTACCAACTGCCTCACATAATTTAACAGACTCAAATATTATTTCATTGTTAGACTAACAAACATATTTCTGCATTCTGTTACAATGCTGCTCAAGAAGAAAAGCACTGAGCTGTTGAGACTGTTGTTAATGTTTCAAACTTTATAATAATCATATTATAATTTAAAACTTTTATCATTTTATACCTTAGGAAAACTGCAGTTAGCCCTAAAGAAGAGAATATAACCTGCTTCTTTAACTATTACTATCTTTATTGTATGTGGGAATTTAGTGTGATTTGCTGAATGATTTTTATTGTTCATTTCAAATGTGCTAAATCATGTGTGTGGACTGAGTTCATACTGAGGACAGTGAGCTTGGCTCTTCTGGATCGGAGAGCCGCTTCAGTGGCCTGACACTCATACAGAGAATCGTCCGACAGCTCAGCTGATGAAATCTCCAGGTTATACTGACCCACATCAATGATCCTTAATACACGATAACGTGGCCATGCTGTAACATACACACACAAACAAAAGCTTTGATTGTTTGGTTGCATATTCACAATCAGTAATACACAATATACATTGATCAGGCATAACATTATGACCACATCCTGTAGGACAGTATTTAGATTTGTGTCACAGTGTGACTGATTTTGTATGTATTGCAATATAACATGGTGAGTGTGTGTTTCTGCACTGCCATGTGTTATACAGTCTGGACCTGTGCATTGTAAGCTACAGATGTATGTGTGTGTATGTGTGTGGCAGATACACGGAACAGGCATAACATTATGACCACCTCCACCTTTTCTCTACACTCGTTGTCCATTTTCTCAGTTCCGCTTACCATATAGCTGCACTTTGTAGTTCTACAATTACAGACTGTAGTCCATCTGTTTCTCTACACACTTTGTTAGTCCCCTTTACTCTGTGGCTCAATGACTCAGTGGCTCAATGGTTAAAGTGTTGGGTTACTGAACAGAAGGTTGTGGGTTCAAGCCCCAGCACCACCAAGCTGCCACTGTTGGGTCCTTGAGCAAGGCCCTTAACCTTCAACTGCTCAGCTGTATATAAATGAGGTAAATGTAAATCACTCTGGATAAGGGTGTCTGACAAATGCCAGAAATGTAAATGTAATGGTCAGGACCCCCACAGGACGAGCACAGATCAGGTACTATTTGGGTGGTGGATCCTTCTCAGCACTGCAGTGACACTGATGTGGTGATGGTGTGTTAGTGTGTGTTGTACTGCTATGAGTGGATCAGACACAACATTATGCTGGAGTTGCTGGAGTTTTTAAACACTGTGTTCACTTACTGTGCACTCTGTGAGACGCATCTACCATATTGTTCCACCCTATAGATGTAAAGTCAGGGACAGTAGAGACATCTGTTGTTGCACACTTTGTGTTAGTCATCCTCTAATCCTTCATCAGTGCTCATGGGATGCTGAATGATCCACCACCCATATAGTACCTGACCTGTGCTGGTGCTGTGGGGGTCCTGACCATTAAAGAACAGAGTAAAGGGGACTAACAAAGTACTAGTAAAGTACTCTCAAAAAATTAGAATATAGTGGAAAGATTTCATCATTTAATTTGAAAATTTTAAACTGTCATATTTTATATTCATTACATATGAAGTGACATATTTCTAGCATTTTTGTGCTAATTTTGATCATTATGCCTTACAGCTCTTGAAAATCAGAAATCCAGTATCTCAAACAGTATATGCTGTATATCTCTTGGTCTAGTTCAGCACACGCAACCAAAATCATGAGGAAGACTGCTGACTCGACAGTTGTGGAGAAGACAATCATCAACACCCTCCACAAGGCCACAGAAGGTCGTTGCTGAAAAGGCTGGCTGTTGACAAAAGAAATATGCTAATCATCTGGGATACTGGATTACTGCTTTACATGACCTACAAGCCATAATGATCAAAATGGAAAAAAATGCTTGAAATATGTCTCTTGACGTGCAATGCATATAAAATATATGTGACAACTTTTTCCACAATATAAACATTTTTGAGATGCACTAGTATGTAGAGAAACAGATGGACTACACTCTTTAATTGTAGAACTGCAAAGTGCAGCTATATGGTAAGTGGAACTGAGAAAATGGACAATGAGTGTAGAGAACAGGAGGTGGTAACAATGTTATGCCTGATCGGTGTATCTGCCACACACATGCACACACATACAGGGAACACACACAACAATGAAACTGAAACACCTGTCATTTTAGACCACAATAATTTATCAGTATGGTGTAGGGCCTCCTTTTGCGGCCAA
>JAOVYV010000021.1:9312692-9330919 GCA_025674545.1 Hassar affinis
AGAATGGCTTAAAATCCCTCTGACCACTGTGCAGGACTTGTATATGTCATTCCCAAGACGAATTGACGCTGTATTGGTCGCAAAAGGAGGCCCTACAGCCATAACATTAAAACCACTGACAGGAGACGTGAGTTACATTGATTATTTCATTACAATGGCACCTGGGATATATTATTCAGTAAGTGAACAGTCACTTTTTGAAGTTGATGCATTTGAAGCAGGAAAAATGGCCAAGTATAAGGATCTGAGTGACTGAGTGGCCTCTTTCAGCAGGATTATGTGCCTTGTTACACTGCAAAAATTGTTTGAGGAACATGACAAACTGTTCAAGGTTTTGATTTAGCCTCCAAATTCCCCAGATCTCAATCTGATTGAGGATCAGTGGGATGTGCTGCACAACAAGTCTGATCCATGGAGGCCCCAGCTTGAAAGGATTTGAAGGATCTGCTTGTTTTTGGTGCACACCTTCAGAGGTCTTGTGGAGTACATGCCTCCATGAATCAGAGCTGTTTTGGCCACAAAAGTGAACCTACACAATAGTAGGCAGGTGGTTTCAATGTTCTGGCTGATTGCTGTAGATAGATAGACAGACAGACAGAAAGATGTAGATATAGATATACAATGCATTCAAAAAGTCTTCAGACCCTTTCACTTTTTTCACATTTTATTATGTTGTGGCCTTGTAGCCCAAAAATTAAAGTTTTTCCCAAATCATTCTGCTCTCCATACCCCATAATGACAATGTGAAAACAGAATGTTAAAAATTTACTGAATAGGAAAAACTAAAATATTGAATTGACATAAGTATTCAGACCCTTTACTCAGTGCTTAGTTGAAGTACCAAACAGCCTCCAGTCTTCTGGGTATGATGCCACAAGGTTTGTACACCTGGATTTGGGGATTTTATGGCATTCTTCTCTGCAGATCCTCTCAAGCTCTGTCAGGATTGATGGGGAATGCCAGTGGGCAGCCATTTTCAGGTCTCTACAAAGATGTATGTTTGAGTTCAAGTCAGGGCTCTGGCTGGCCACTTAAGGACATTCAAAGAGTTTTCCCTAAGCAATTCCTGTGTTGACATGCCTGTGTGCTTAGGGTCATTGTCTTGTTGGAACCTTCGGCCCAGTCTGAGGTCCTGAGTGATCTTGATTGGGTTTTTATAAGAATCTCTGTACTTTGCTCGATTCAGCTTTCCCTCAACCCTGACCAGTCTCCCTGTTCCAGCCACTGAAAAACACCCCCACAATATGATGTTGCCACCACCATGCTTCACTGTAGGGATGGTATTGGGCAGGTGCCCAATGAGCATTGCCTAGTTTCCTCCAGAAATGATGCTTAGAATTGAGAATTGCAAACTACAGGGGAGTTTTCATCTGTCTTTTGGCCACTCTGCCATAAAGCTCAGATTGGTGGAGTCCTGGAGTGATGTTTGATATTCTGGACATGTCTCTTATCTGTACACAGGATCTTTGGAGCTCAGCCACAGTGACCATTGGGTTCTCGGTCAACTCTTTTACCAAGGCCCTTCTCCCCTACTTACTTAGTTTGGTGGGCCAGCCAGCTCTAGGAAGAGTCCTGGTTGTTCCAAACTTCTTCCTTTTAAGAAATATGGAGTCCACTGTGCTCTTCCGAGCTTTCAATGCAGCATACATTTCTTTGATGCCTTCTCCTGTGCCTCCATACAATCCTGTCTCTGAGCTCTACATGCAGCTTTTTTCTCCCATGGCTTGGATTTTGCTCTGATATGCATTGTGAGAGCTTATATAGACGGGGGTTTGTCTTTCCAAATCATGTCCAATCAACTGAATTTACCACAGGTAGACTCCAATCTAGGTGTAGAAACATCTCAAAGATGATCAAGAGAAATGGGAGGCCCCCAGATCTAATCATGGGTGTTCGAGTACAATCCTGAGACACAAAGACAAAGTGCTGAATGGCACACAACATCCCCTCACCAGAAAAAAGCAAATCTAAAATCAATCACTGTTCATCAACTTTTCTGATTCTCAAGGGATCATCCATAAACAAATCCTACCAGAAGTCCCAGATTAAAACATGTTTGAAAGTCCACTGCTTTGGGACAGCAAAGATCATACCCACATGTGCTTTTTGAAAATCCCATTCCAGGTTTATAACCCTTCACTGCTATGATAAGTTGCAATCTTCTGCTAAGGCTTTCTACTAGATTTTGGAGCATGGCTGTGAGGATTTGTGCTCATTCAGCTACAAGAACTTAGCAGCTAGTGAGGTCAGGTATTGATATCTGGCAATGAGCTTGTGGGTGCAGTTGGTTCTTGAGTTCTTCCACTCCATCCTTAACACACCATATCTTCATAGAAGTTGCTTTGTGCACAGGGGCACTGACAGGCTAGAATAGGTTTAGGCCTCTTAGTTCCAGTGAAGGGAAATTGTAATGCCACAGAAAGTGTGCTTCCAACTTCATGAGAACAGTTTCCAGGTCAAGTGTCCAGATAATTTTGGCCATATAGTGTATATATACATTGCACTAGAATCAATGGTTAACTTGGTCTACACTATTGGATTGATGGATGAATCATGTGACCAATCCAGTTAATCCAAACGGGAAGCAGAAAGCAGACATCCAACAGAAGGAGGAGGCACTTTTTTGTCATCATTTGCCTCCATGCAAAGCTGCTCAGAATTCTGTGAGCCTAAGGGCAGCAGCATGCCTGCGACATGGAAAATGCCTCCTTCCGATATATAATGACTGTCCAGCAGAGTGGTGTTTCTGGTGATGAAGTCAAATTTCATGTCACACTGTGTCTTTATCCAGAACCCACTGAGGCTCATCTAAAGAAAATGGGCTGCTGAACACTCTGCTCTCCAGCATCAGTTCACTTGGGCTTTGCACCAGCTTTTTGTCATCAGGCATAACAAACATATTTTCCTTCTACTCACTATCAACTTTATGTTATTTTTGCCCATTCCTCCAGAAAAGCTTCAGCTCTAGGATGTTGGTGGATTTCTTCACACAAAATTTCTTCAACAACATTTCTATTGGACTAAGGTCAAAACTTTGACTCGGTCATTCCAAAAGATTAAATTTATTCTCTTTTATTATTTGGTAGAAGGACTTCTGTGCTTAGGGTCCTTGTCTGCTGCATGACCCACATTCTCTTGAGATTCAGTTAATGGACGAATGTCCCAATGTTTACACCAATGCCATGTACACCATTGTTGTTCAGTGCTCTCCTGATGCATGAATCATGAACATTAAAGGTGCCATAGAATGGAAAACTGCATTTGGCATCGTTGAATAAGGAGAGTGTGGTACACGGAACTGACAAACTATGAACTTCAAACTGTTGTTCCCTCTTTTAGCTGCAAATCCCATATATGCAAAAGAAGGTGGTCAATTTCCAAAAACTCTAGACTGTTTCATAACACTCCTGACTCATATTACCCTGATTAATATTTATACCCCCAAAATTTACATGGACTTGCCTACATTCCAGCCCAGGCAATATTACCAACCTACTTCTCCCAGCTCAGTTAGAGGTGATTTTGGGTCTGGTTATACCAGGCTAATGTTACCATGGACCCACACAGCCAAAACTTCAACAATTCTGCATTTTGGAGATGAAATGGTATGAAAAGTTAATATCACTATTATAGAGACCAACATTATCACAAATATCAGTATTATCATGGTATTGGTAAAATGTGCTAATAAAAGTTTAAAAGGTACAAAAACTGACATAATTTCATCGAATTTAATATTGTAAACCACAAATAATATTAGCAGTGCTTTGTACTTTTTGTTTATGTTCACCATACTGAAGATAACAAAACAGCAACATTTCTTTGCATTCTATACTTAAGACCTTATAAAAAAACTATTTCTTACAAATAATGCTGTCACATCATGGTTGTTTAGGAAAATCAATGCAGAAGAATGAAATAAACCAGTCTAAACAGTGTTCTGCTTCAAGAATATACAAACAAAAATGTATATGGAATTCATTTTTAAAAGCAAATGGGTTTTCTCTGTGGCTGAAGCAAAAAAAGTGCTGATTCCACTACAAAAGGTTATTACAAAAGTTAAAGGTGCAGCATATAGGATTTAAGGAATCTATTAGCAATAATGGAATATAGTATTCATAATTACATTTTAATTAGTGTATAATTACCTGAAACTATGAATTGTTGTGTTTTCATTAGCTTAGAATTAACCCTTCATACCTACACAGGAGTGGGTCTTCTTCCATGGAGGCCGCCATGTTGTGCTGCTACATTAGCTTGTCAATGCTGCACACCGTCTATACATACTCCTGGTATCAATCAGAGAACTCCACTTTTCTTTCTCCCCGAACAGATAGAGCACAGTACTGTTTTACAGACAAGCTGACACTTCAGTGTAAAAATGCTGGATAGTATTTAACATGAGCATTTCAAAACTTTTCATCTGTTAAAATAATGTTTTTGCATGTTTGCATTTCAGAGAACATCGTATCAGCTGTACTTATCTGCTTATGAGTGATTTAGGCTGCACAAGCCAATGTGTTGCCTCATTGTAAACCAGCCAATCAGAGCAGAACTCATGAATATATAATGATCCGCCCACCAAAAAAGTGCAAACAGCTTGTTTTATTCTAGGGACAAATTTTAAGGCTGTAAATGGGTGGGTATCTGGTATCTGGGTGTTTCTCCCACAAAGAAAGTCACATGCCTTTTATGTGGGATTCAGAGAACAATGTAATATATTGAATAAATGCATTATATGGCACCTTTACCAATAGCCAATGTGTGAGTTGCTTATGCCTGGATTCTTTTGTGGTCGCGCTGACTATTACATGCCTGGCTCTTGGAGTGATCTTTTTGTTGGTTGAGTACTCCTGGGGAGGGTAACATGGTGCTGAATTTCCTCTATTTGTACTCAGTCTGCCTGACTGTGGTCAGCTGCATGTAGGTCAACAAGAGATGGACACATGTACGCAAAATATTGCAATGCACACAACATCATGGGTGACATACCAGAGTATAAAAAAAAAAATGTTGGTGCACATCTTGCTGGCACATCTGTGACCAAGACAGCAAGTGTTTGTGATTTATCAAGAGCCACGGTATCCAGTGTAATGTCAGCATACCAGGAAACGTTTTTCCACCACCAGCATCATGTAGTGACCTGGCCACTATCCTGCAAGAAGAATGGCTTAAAATCCCTCTGACCACTGTGCAGGACTTGTAGATTCCCAAGAAGAACTGACGCTGTATTGGCCGCAAAAGGAAGACCTACACCATACTAATAAATTACTGTGGTCTAAAATGACAGGTGTTTCAGTTTCATTGTCTAACCCCTGTAGGTTAAGCACATTGTTTATTTCTAATATTTCTGGAGCCAAATATAATGACAGTTTTGTCAGAAAAAGAAAGTTATTAGACATCCACTCTTTAATCTTCTTTACACAGTCTTCAGTTCTACCAATGATCATCAGCAGGGGGATTAAAACTAATTCTGTCCTTGCGGATGATTGATCCCAATGGAAACATGCAAACTGAAAACAATAGTATCAACCCTGTGATACACCAATCATCATTAACATAAACTGGTAGTGATGTGTCAAATACAAACTAGCACATTGCAGATCCTTTGATGCCCACCAGAGTCTCAAGTGAAGTCTATGAAATATGAGGGCTTTAGGTACATAACCAAGCATAAGAGATGGGTTTCTAATTTCTAAATTGTGAAATATTTGAAATGATCTATACAATTTACCTATAGATAGATCTATTTTTTTATAATGGGTAGAAATACATGGTGTTTTTGCTAATCTAATCATTGAGATAAGATCAGATTAGTTACTAATTCAAAAGTACCTAGTCGCCACTCACTGTTACTCTTCCCATCTTTCCCATTATGACCAGAGACTATACCATGATAGTTAGTTTGGCTATAGGATGCATTAGGTATATTAAGTCTAATGTACCTCCAGTAACCAGACAAAGAAAGAGAGAAATTAACTGCCTGTGCTCTGAGATAGCTGAAGGTTTTAATGTAGTAGACAACACCAGGATGTTTCCCCATGAAAAAGGGTTTCAAATTAGAACTCTTTTAGGAAGCTAAGAATGCCACACACCTATAATAATCCCTTTATTATTACACCTATATACACCTATAAAGAACCTTCAAACACCTTCTTTTCTGAGTTTAAAATCAGTACAGCCAATGAAATGCAGATATTAGTAAAAACTTTAATTATAATCTAGGTCTGATATAAAGAACATATCTGGTGATCATTAAATCACAATATTTAATCATAATCATGAAATATATTTTTAAAGAATTTTTTTTACTAATTTACGTTAATTGGATCTCAACAATTTATCTGAATTTGCAACAATGAAACAAATTTATGTCGCTGTAAAAATGAAGTTTGATATGCCTGCACAGTAGCTCCCACTAATAACAATTCTATTCATGTCAATTTCACTAGTTATTTTTTTTATAAGAACAGTCCACATTTTTGAATGATCTAAACATGTTTCTTCTTCTCAGACTGCACTCATCCAGTCATGCACACATAAAAAAGTGGTGGCTCAATGGTTAAGGCTCAGTTTTACATTGTGCAGTAACATGTATGGAATGCTATTCCAAAAATGAAACTATAGGCAAAATATCTCCCCCCAACAGTGACTTTATTTTGCTTTAGTCTCAAGTCAAGTCTATAAAATTTGAGGAGTTTAAGCATAAGAGATGGGTTTATAATTACTAAAAACAGATCTGAAATATTTGGAATTATTTCTTTCGAACTCGCGATCTCCGGATGATAGGGCGAACGCGTTGTTGTTGCGCCGCTCGGGAGCCTGTAGTGAAGGTGTTTAGCTGTACATTCATGTTGTTCAGGTTCAGCTGCTGGTATAAGGTTTAGTTCAGGTAAGTCAGCCATAAACAAAGCAGCAGTTGCAGGAGTGATTGTGTGCTTTTTACAGAATTGTGTTTCCACCAGCATGTCCTTACTTATTTCTAGGTCATATGTTATTAGATAGTGATCCAAAATGACTTGATTCTGGGGGATGATAGCTAAGTTGTCAGTAGTAACACAGTATGTTAAAATCAGATCTAGGGTGTGATTTTGGGTATTAACCATGGTGTAGAGTATGGACAAAAGCTCATTTGAATGAATCATGCATGTTTTCAAAATGTATGTTGAAGTCGCCTACAATCACAGCCTTTTCTGATGAAACAATTAATGCTGATAGAAATTCTCAAAATTCTTTTATAAATACAGTATATGAACCTGGGGGTCAGTACAAGGTTATACTGTGAATAAAGTGTGATGTTATTCTTGTCAGATAATCAAAGATACCTTTGATGAAGGTTTATAACCTCAAATGAGTGAGGTACATAATCAGCTTTTTCTGAAACTATCAAATTATTATTGTAGATTATAACCTCCACTACGGCCAGTAGGACATGGTTTATTAACACAGCAGTAACCAGGTAGAGATGATTCATTTAATGCCAGGTATTCATTGGTTCCCAGCCAGGTTTCAGTCAGACAGATGGCATTTAATAAATAATCAGTCATAATATCATTCACCAAAACAAATTTAGATTGAACTGACCTAACATTCATGAGACTAAGTCTTAATCTAGTCACGTTCACCACCATTGGTTTAGTATTAATATAGACAAGAAAACAATAACATAATTTATGAGCTTTCTTGGTTTTATTGCGACTGTGAGTCCTACTACTAACAACTGTAGAGACAGATGAGGAGACATGCAGGGGAGAGTGTAGTCACACACAATTAACAACAGAGTAAAAAATGTTGTGTCCTAAAATGCGGGATCCAAGTCTTCTTGGGTGGATCTCATCTCTTTGAAAAAACGAGCTCCAGGTCCAGAAAAGATAAAAATCTAGATAAGGGGCGCACCATCTGTAGCCAGTCGTTTAGGTTTACCATATGGCTAAATCATTCACTCATCCACTCCATAAAGGTGGAATTGAAGACACTCTCACTAGAGTTTTCAGCAGTCTCAGAAACAGAAATCTTTCTGTCTGAAATCATTGCAGTCTGAGTGTATTTTTTTGCTGTTGTTTTTTTTCTTTTAAGGATTGATAGTTGCTAACATATTTTGATAATTTAATGTTTGCTTGCTGATAGCTGATTTCTTCCTTTGTAAAACTACTTTGTGACTATTTGTATTAATGCTACAAAGTACATGAATGTTTTCCATCACTGCTTTTTTCCAAAAATTTCATGAATGAATATACATTATTCAAATATACATTGCTGTTACTCTCTGCAGACAAGCTGACAAAACCAGACAAATAAAGACATAAAAGAACAGACAGAATGAGAAGGATGCATGGAGAGAGAGATAGACAGAAAAGCATACACATGCACTCAGACAGCCTCTTCAGATAGAGGTGTGGACACACAAATACATTCATCCCAACACAAAGAAGGAGTGAGCAGGTAGCATGGTGGAGAGCTATCGCCATGGTAACACAGAAATGGGTGAACGAGAAAGCAAGCTGAGACAGAGAAAGGAAGAGAGAGGAACCATGCCATCACCATGGTAACTAAAAAGAGGGATCATGAGAGGCAGGGAGTCGGGGCTAAAAACACAAAAGGCACATTAAGGAAGAAGCAACTTGCATCTCTCATTATCTTACACCTCTCTACTTCCCACTTACCCCATTTCGTTCACTTCCCCCTCTTTCTCTCTCCCATCTTCTTTTTCTCAATATTTTCCATCACACTTCTTGTGTGTGTGTGTGTGTGTGTATATTGCAAGTGCTACTATTCTCTTTAGGAATATAGACCTCTAAGATTAATTTTGGGTAATTTAATAATGTTGAAGTGATCAAACAAATACATAATTTTGCTGGTTTTCTAAAGGCAGGTTAAATTTAGCTTTTAAGCTAGATATCTAGAGTAACTCAACCCAATGTTTAATATTCATGATTCACTCCAATCAATATAAGGGTTGAAACTAGGAAAATAACCTACTACAATACATGCTCGATTCAGTGCCATAAAGGTTTTCTACAGTTAAAGACTGGGATTGTTTTAGACTCTGAATATTATATAGTTTTGTGTAAAAATATATAAATCTTTCTTAGAAGTATCCAATCCTAACACTTATTCAAGATCCAACCTAGTAATTCATTGCAACCAAAACACTTTACATTTATAACCTAGCCTAATCAGGAACTGCTACAGATGTATCATGGAAGACACTAAACTCAGCAGAAGGTTAACCCTTACAAACGGTATATTTTAGAGGAGTGCAACCAATGCATCTAATCTAAATGAAGGCTGTTTTTCTTAACTAACCATCTAGCTATAAAAGTACAATATAGATGTTCTAGGCCATGCTAGAAAGCAAAGTATCAGTTATCATTGTAGTATAAAATAGAATTTGAACTGTTTGAGGCTTTAATAACAGCCTGATTCTGTAAATGTAGGGTATTTCAGCACCCCACTTACCGCAGCTCATTTTACCTCATGCTACCCCCTCTTTAAATGAGTCCTACATTTCTCTATGATTCCATCCAATCCGCCTCCTCTCTTGCATTGCTATGGCAACCATCTCTGCCACGCTCCCCTACTTTTCCCCATGTCTCTCCCTCTCATATTAAAAAAAACATCTGCTTACTGTTGCTATAGAAACAGATTTATTTAAAACAAGATGACTGAAGAATACAGTATTCTTTTTTTGATATGCCCCTTCCCCTCACATCAAACTGAACATATACAGTAAAAAGTATGACATCATCCAGTTGCATAATCAATCTATATTATCGTTTTCAAACAATAAAAATACTATTTACCTGAAAAGCACTGATTATAAATCTCAGTTTGGGTGACCCAATGTGCTGCAAATTTAGTGTTGTTTTTTCTACTCTTAGGGTGTGTTCATACTTGTAGTTGGGTTCCCTTGGTCCAAACAAGAAAACGATTCATTGTTAAATTTCAGTCCTGGTTTGCTTAGCTTTCACACTAACAAATTTACATTCAAAGCAAAATAAGTAAAAAAAAAAAAAAAGAAAAAAGGAAGTGAAGTATGACATACATATATTTTGCAAGCCAGTCATCAGAACATTGCTGGGTTTAATGGACTTATCGGGGTTGTGTAACTGGAAACACAGCAAGAGAATAAACTGTCAAAACAGTGCCAAATATTACTCAGCTACACATACCTAAGAAGGTATTCTACAAAGCACTGTTCTCATCTGATATCACATCTTGTGTGTGGTTTGTTTAGATGACTATGGTTTATTGCATTCATACTTCAAATGATCTGCACCAGAATAAATTCAGAAACGCAACCAGAACCACTTTTTCAGTCTCGGTCTGCTTACTTGGTGTGCACCAAGTTCTAAAAGAAGCACTTACTCTAACAAACCATACTAATAGAGCAATCACATCAGGTTTGTTTTAAAAAGCTGTCAAGTCTGAACACACTCTTAAACACATTGTTCAACTGATGTTGGTAAATAATGGGTAAAAAATACCTTCCACCACCATGTGGAGAAAAAATGTTCTTTATGGTTGAGGTTGGTGAAGGTGACCATTTATGAATTGCTGGTTGATCCGATATTAGAACAAACTGGTGAAAACTGATATTGTCCCAAACTATGGCAATGAACTACAAACTATGAACCTATGATATCTGTGGTTTAATTTTGTTTAACTTCTGCCACCTGTGGTTACATGTGCATCGCAGTTATTGTAACCTCGATGGGATGGTTTAGTTTTATGTTGTCACGACAGCGGCCACTAGTGTCCGCCATCTGACACTTTTGGCAAGCTTACGCCACGCAAACGTCGTCAATTTCCGGCTCCACTCGGCCAGATCACCTCCACGTGCGCCTAATTTGGGAGGTGAGCTCGTATTGACTCGCCCTCCTTATTTAGGTGCCTTCCGGCTGAGCTTCGGGGCGGGTCAACGCTAACTTTAATGCAAAGGCGAATGCCTATGTTTGTCTTGAGGGGACAAGACGACGACGACCCTGCCAAAGCCAAGCCAAGCCCCACACCTTCCAGGTCGGTTGCCGGATCTACGTCCGCGAGGAAGAAGCCCACCCTGCCGACGCTATGCCTTATGTCTTCCAGGTCGGGTCCCAGAGCTGACGTTCACGAGGGAGAAGTCCACCCTGCCATCGCCAAGTCTCATGTCTTCCTGGTCAGGTCCCGGATCTACGTCCGCAAGGGAGAAGTCCACCCTGCCGACGCTATGCCTTATGTCTTCCAGATTGCTTCCCGGAGCTGACATCCGCGAGGGAGAAGTCCACCCTGCCGACGTCAAGCCCTACGAATTCCTAGTCGGGTCTCGGAGCTCCCGTCCTTGAGTAGGATGGCGAGACCCGTTCCGTTTCTAGCCTCATGTGTTGAGGTCCCGGAGCTCACATTTAGATAACTTCAATTAACTAATCCTTTGTGTTTTTGTTCTGTCTGTGTGCAGATGCCGAGCCAGAGCGTGGAGCAGGACTGACGCTATTTCGTGGAGCACACACTTGGATTTACCGCTTCGGCGTGTTTTTTGAGTTGCTCCTTTTGTTTTGTTTGTTGTTCCCGCTTTTCTCCAGCAGGCCAGGTGGTCTGCTACAAACTGGTGTTGATACATGCCATTTCTGGGGCAGGGGCTTATTTCTTGGATGGCAGCAAACCAATTTCCTCTGAGCTGAGGGTGACAGTTTGGGTCTTCTTTGTGACCTTTGTGACCTACAAAAATCTGGGAATCTGTGGTTGTTTAGAAATGGCCCCAAGAGACCCCCCAATTCCTGAATCTATGATTATCTTTCACAGATCTGCACTGAGCTCTTTGGACTCCTTGATCATAGTTCTATGTGTTGGTCCAATGAGTGCTGTCAAAGAAACCATTTTATGTGGGCACAGAGAAGCTAATTTGCTGCCAGCTGTAGTCAATCATGATCACTAACAGGAAGTTAAGAGGCCTTGGACTTGGCAAGTTAAAAGACATTTTGGAACTTTCAGCACCACTGAATTAATGATCTAAGGGGGTGTATGTATAAATTTGACCCTGTGTTGATTTCAGAAACCCCCCCAAAAGCTGTACTAAATTCTTTCATTTTCTATTAAATATGTATGTTGTACACTCATTCTGCCACAGAAAAAGCACAGTTAAAAAGATAATTGAAGTGCAATATTGCCATGACATTCATGTACATGATGGGTGTATGTAAACACCCCATTGCCAGAAATGTTGGGACAAAAATGCAATAAAAAGTGAAATCTGTAAATTCTTAATTCACTTTAACCTTTATTTTTCAGACAAAAGAACTAAGAATGATGAACTTAATTCTATTTGTTAAATATTCTGATCTGAATCTGATTCTGGGAAAAGACATTGTCTTGATGGCAGCACATATCAATGGTACCTTCACATATATGCAGATAACCCATACCATGGCCACTGATGCACCCCATACCATCATAGATGGTTTTTGCACTTTTTGTTGGTAAAAGTTTGGATGGTCTTTCTCTTCTTTGTCACATAGAATCCAACATCCATTTTCCCCAAAAACAAGCTGAAATGAGGGCTCGTCTGACCACAGAGCATGTTTCTAAGGTATTTTGGTCCATCTCAGATGACTTCAGGCCCAGAGAACTCATTGGCACTTCTGCACAAAATTAATATATGGTTCCTCTTTGCAAAAAACAGTTTCAGGCTGAATTTCTTGACACAGTGGCAGACTGTGCTAACTGTCATTGATTTACCAAAGCACTCCCAAATGGCTATGTCCATCATGGTAGCTTGATGGTCACTCATCTTCAGCAGCAGTTCCCGCCCTTAGCTTTTACACACAGAGATTTCTCCTGACTCCCTGAATCTCTTCATGATATTATGAACTGCAGATGGTGAAAGACCTAAATTCTTTGCAATCTTAACTGAGAAACACTGTATTTGAACTGACTGACAATTCTCTCATAAAGTTGTTCTCTCACAAAGTGGTGCACCACAACCCATCCTTGCTAATGTTCCAGTGAATGTTGGAATCTTCTATAAATACATTACCATTTTCAACTACTGTAATTACACTTTGTTAAAATGTGCATGTTGTATGGCAGTGGGTGCATGGATAAGCACACTAGTATAACCATGGGTGTGCCAGGGTGTGTACATTATCAACTGTGCACTCAAATGTGTGCCTGACAAAAGTCCATTTTTAATTTTCAGCCTAAATCTGAAAACATTTGTGTTACCATGATACATGTCCACATGACTTACAAGTCCAATTGTGTTGGCAAATGTGCCTAATTTGTATGTACATATTACTTACCAATCCCTAAATATTTCCCATGTTAGTGTGTAATCTTATGGAGTAACATTTGTCATTTGATTACATATTTGTAAGCAACACAATTTAACCAAGTATTACTTTGACCAGCTCTTCCTGGATAATATTTTGTCAAAATATGTTTATGAACAACTGATCTGTGTACTTCATAATTCACATACCATACTCATTTGCAAAACAATCATGTCCACAAAATGAATGCCAGTAATGAGATCTGTATTATTACAGTTTCTTGCTGGGTGGGAATTAATATGTTATACAAGCATATACTTACTCTCTTTCTGATTCTATTTTTATTTCTATGACAAATATACATATTTAATGATACATTGTTAAAAGCTAAATGAAATAAGCCCTTTTTATAAACTTTAATTCGGCTACTGTTTTATTTTTCTGCAAGGAATCACTGAAATTCTCTCTCATAATAAGTAATAAGACTGCTATTTTCTGACTGGCTGTATTTTGCTGGAATTAAACAAGAAAAACTGAATTTTGCTGAATTTCATAAGAATGTACCAAACACAGCTGTCAAATCCATGGGTGCTCAGAAGCTCAAATGAAAAAGTCCTAGGCTTGCTTACATTTATGCTTGTTAAAATAAATATGTTATAGGCTTTGCTTTGTATTATAACAAAAATACCTGTTGGAGTATAATACCAGTTATATTGTTGTATTGTCTATTTAGGCACATTTTCAATCTTCTGTAATGACTGTTCACACCAGCAACAACACTATTATGGATTCCCCCTTTGCATCAGAGTACACATTCTGACAACTGCCATGTGCTCATGCTTGTTTTGGATTCTGTTTGGTTTCTGTCTCCATCCTCCTTCCTGTTAGTTGCTTGTTACCCAAGTGTGTTCACCTGTTTTGTGTTAGCCTTTGATTAGTTTTTCTATTTATTGTATGTTATGTCTGTGTCTCATTCACTGCTATAGATAGGTTTGCTATAAGTCTGAGCCTTAAGTCTCTTTGTTTCTGAGTCCAGGTTCTCTATTCTTTGTTTATGACTTCAACCTTTGCCTGCTTGACTTAGATTATGTTGTTACTGCCTTCCTGTGCCTTCCTGCCTTTACTGACCCCAGCAACTGACTCTTCTGGTTGTCCTTAAATAAAACACACAAAAAGCACTTGCACTTGCATCCTGCCTCATTCACACAAATACATTATACAAGGCTCTGTCTGTGATGGGTGCAATGACACAGTGACAGAGGCAACGGATTCCATTGGCTAATGATAGGAACTGTTGGTATTTTGGAGCAATTGGACCGATTGTCATGCAAACCATGCCCCCTCTCACTCACGATACCCCTGTATGATTTGATGGATTTTCAGCTAACAACCATTATATGGCAGCCTACAGTTTCATTCAGAAAGGTTTATTTTTCAGTTTGAGTTGAGGAAGTTAGGCTTATGTTATCTCAATTTACCACTGAAGCTCATGAATGGTCACATAATCTATTAATGAAAGGACACTCAGGGCCTCCTGCCATCACTTCCACCACCAGTGATGGAGCACTGAATGGTGAGCTCTGAGATGATAAGGTGGTTCTGGATCCTCCAGGTGGCTTTATGGACCCATCAGCAGGGCTTTCTGACCCTCCAGCCAGGTTTTGCCAACCATGTTGGTTTCCTGACCCACCGACTGCCACACACAGTGTCATCTCTCTTCTGGTTATCTGTCCATTTTTTGCCTTGCAGATGACACTGTCACTCTGTCTCCTGCCACTGGTGAAGATAAGGACATCACTGTTATGCTACCTATTTCCGTTAGGAAGTCATTACTCTGCATACTGCTGCTGGCAAGGTTGTTGTCCTTTTCAAACTCCATACCACTGCCTGCAGATGCTATTGAGCCTTCTCTTGTATCACAGCTTCCAGTCCTTGTATATGGACATGCTGTTTAGTGGCCCAGGTCTACTTGTGGAACTGAAGGATTCACAACTTAAAGTTGATATCATGCTGTTATCCCATAGTCCCATATATTTCTTTGTTTCCAGGTATAATTCCCATGTTCCTTACTTTGACCTTGTTGCCTGGTTGGCTTGGATAATGGTGTGGCATCAACAACTTCCAATTTCCAACTGTCTGGTATGGACGGAGAGGTGGTAAGCTGTACCGTCAGGTAATGTGTGATGATTCTCACCTGTGTGTATCACTGTGAGTTTACTTATGTGTGCTTTGCTTGCCCTTTCAAGAAAGATAAAATAAGCCTCTGTTAAAGATAAGCTCTGTTAAAGTCCACCTGTCTCTCATGTCCTCCTTAAAACACACATTCATACACACTGGGCATTACATATGGATTATCCTAGTTTGCTGATGTCTTCAAGTTGCTGTGTATTGACCCCTGCAATGGACTTTGACAATGTCTCTTGGTTTTGCCTCACTAAAACAAAGGCAGAGCATCCGGACTCATGTACTGCATCACTTAACCTACAAGGCTAGGGCCTTCCTTTGGTCTCTTTGGAGCATGGATTCTACAAGATGAAAGCATTCTTTTGCAATTCTGGTCCATGTTGATGAGATTGCCTCATACAATTCCTGTACTTTAATGCTGCA
This sequence comes from Hassar affinis, assembly GCA_025674545.1. Lineage (NCBI taxonomy): Eukaryota > Metazoa > Chordata > Actinopteri > Siluriformes > Doradidae > Hassar > Hassar affinis. Next base: position 9,328,547 of record JAOVYV010000021.1, read on the forward strand.
AATCTTCCATTATACCACATCCCAAAGGTGTCCAGTTGGATTCAGAACCAGTGGCTGGGAAGGCCACTGAATAACATTCAACTGATTGTCATGTTTATGAAACCAGTTTGAGATGACTTTTTCTTAATTACATGGAAGTAGCCATTAGAAGATAGGTAAATTGTGGACATGAAGGGAAGCACATGCTCAGCAACAACACTCAAATAGTGTGGCATTAGGGTGATGAATTATTGTTATTAAAGGGCCCAAAATGTGCCTTGAATACATTCCCCACACCATTACACCACCTCCTCCAGCCAGGACTGTTGACACTGGGTCCATGGGTTCATGTTCTTGACACCTCATTCTGAGCCTACCATCTGTGTGTCTCAGCAGAAATCAGGATTCATCAGACCAGGCTATGTTTTTCTAGTCTTTGGTTAGCCTGTGCCCACCTGCAGCCTCGGGTTTCTGTTCTTGGTTGACAGAATTGAACCTGACAAGGTCTTCTGCAATTGTAGAAAATCTGCTTCAAGGGTCGACATGTTTTGTATTCTGAGATGCTTTTCTGCTCATCAAAATTGTACAGTGTGGTTCCATTCACAGAACCCCCATTCACTGGATGTTTTTTCTTTATTGCACCATTTTAAGCATGTACATCCATTCACTCTTTGAATGAAGGCCCATTAGCCAACAGAAATTAAAGGTACAACCAACAGCTTGCACATGCCCATGAATATAACTGCTGGTTAGATTTAAAATCCTCATCACCCACTGCACCATACCTTCAACCTAGGTTCCCCTTGGTGCACAACTGTCAGATCCTTTAGAATGAGAGGGAAATCAGCACACTATCATTCCAAGATCTGTTCATCTGCCTAGCCTCAATGACCAAAAAAGAAAACAATCCAAGTCCCAAGTATTTATTTTCCCTGAATTGCATGAAATCCAGGAATTTTCAGCAAAGTCAAAGCAAGTGGGCTACTACCACACCACTCATACAACATTCTGATCTGTTCCCCAGACAAGGAGGCACATATCACCCATGTCAAAAAGGTGAAATCCAGGCTAGTCAAGAATCAGCTCTTCATAAAGGACAAAAGTGTGAATATCATTAAAGATTTCACTTTGGATACATCATTGGTCCAGAAGGGATACTTATGGACCAGGATAGAGTTATTGCCATCACCAACTGGTCTACACCAACCACTATCAAAGAATTTTTAGAATGGCCCATTTTTAGAGGAGATTTACCCAAGGCTTTAGTATCATAGCTCCAAGCCTAATAGTCTTGCTGAAGAAGGGACCCAAGAGGCTGAAGTGGAATCCATTGGCAAACCACCTCCATTTTGAACACCTCAAATAAACATTCACCTCAGCCCCCATACTAAAGCATCCTTCATGGTGGAGATGGACACCTACATAACAGGGGTGGGGGTTATTCTCTTATAGTAGTGTAGAAAGAAGCCCAAGCTCCACCCAATGTCATTCTTCTCCTGGAAGTTGTCCTCAGTTGAACATAATTACAACATCAGCAATCTGGGAGGGCCTCACAGTCAAACTGGCATGTCCACTGACCATAACAACCGTGATTATAAGCCAGCCAAGGTTCCTCAGGATCAGGTTCACCATGTTATATTAATCTGGACTGAAGAACACTAATGTGGACTCTCTCACTGGGATATATCCAGCCCTTCCCAGAGAAATGTACAAAGTATGCATTCTTCCACAGTCAGGCTTTGTAGGGGCTATTACTTGCAACATGTATCGAGAGACACAGAACATGCCAGAGGTGAGAATTCCCACACATTGCCCCATGGAGAAGAAGTGTACTTCTGCTCATTTCCACAACAAACATACCATGACTCCTCCAGGACAAGTACTGGTGGCCCCACATACAGTGAGACATTCACTGGTTCATCTTCTTTTGTTTCATTTGCACCTTTGCTACAGAAAAAGATTCCAACTCCTAACACATATGTTTCCAACACAAAAATGTACCTGATTACTGATCATCATTAACTGGACTCAATTACACTCCCACAGTAAACTCTAGAGACTGTGAAAATCCCAAGTGATCAGCAGATTCTGATGTTTTAACTTTTGACCTGTATCTCCAGGATTTTTCTGCATCATGCTGTGGCCACACGATTGGCTGATTATATAACTCAATTAATGTGTTCCTAATAAAGTGGACAGTGAATCTATTTGTGTCACAAATAATCAGTCAGTCAGTCATTATCTGTACCGCTTATTCCCACTTACGGGGTCACGGGGGAGCCGGTGCCCAGCCTGCAACTCTGAGCGCAAGGGCAGCAACCAACCCTAGACAGGGCGCTAATCCATCATAGGGCTCATACACACACACACATTCACACTCGCATTCACACACTA
>JAOVYV010000021.1:9336402-9348258 GCA_025674545.1 Hassar affinis
AGCCGGCAGCATAGGGCGCAAGGCAGGAACAACCCTAGACAGGGCGCCAATCCATCGTAGGGCACACACACTCATACTAGGGCCACTTTAACCTAACCAATCAACCTAACACATGTCTTTGGACTGTGGGAGGAAACCGGAGTACCCGGAGTAAACCCACGCAGACACGGGCAGGACATGCAGACTCCACACAGAAAGGACCCAGACCGCCCCACCTGGGGATCGCTGTGAGGTGACGGTGCTACCCACCGAGCCACCGTGTCGCCCTAGTAGTAACTTTTGATGTTAATTTTAATAAGACAAAGTCATGTTGCTAGCATAGCCACATATAAGCAATATCTCCTGTCAACATGAATGTGATATAACAGGAACAAGAATGCAAAAATGAATCTTACATTATACTTTCTACACCCTGAAAAATCAACAGAATGAAAAGTATGTTCACATAATGGTAATCTTCTTCAAAGGACCAGTTCTAAAAGATTCAGTGTTTTTCTCTGGACCTTATATTTGGACATTAGAAGACCACAGATTATTATTAATATACAGTATATAAATAATTATTAGACAAATTTACTAGTGCTGTCAAATTAACGTGTTAACAAACGTGCTAACGCGTTAAAGTATTGACAGCGATTAAAAAAAATTAACGTCACAAAAAATTTTAACACAGATGAAAAATATGTTAATTAACAAACCAGCAGTGCCATCAGTGAACCCAAACATTTAGGCTGCATTCCTATCGCAAGCTGGACCCCTGCTCCCTACACACTGCACAGGGTACAGAACCCCAAGGGATCCTCAAAGGGAACTCGGTCATTGCAACGGCTCTGTTTGGGACGTGCTGCAACGATATCAACAGCGCGTCTTGATTATAGCACTCGGGCTGTATTTAGCATGATAAATCAAACAGCACTGTTCAGACTCATTTTTCAAAACTCATTTTGTATGCTATAGGCACTTTTGAAATAAATGTGATGGAACGTCTATGAACTGTGGCTGATGTATTTTAACTGTTTAATGTATGTTTTGGTTGAATTCTCATTGTAAACTATTGTTATACTGTTACTCTGTCCCTGATAATTACTTATTCATCTGGCAGTTAAAAAAAAACACAAACTGCTCCGGTCTTTGAAATAAAATCAAAGCAGCCAATCACGTAGCAGCAGCACAAAAGAACTTCCGGTGAAGTGATATACCCATGTTCCCTCACTCCCTACAGACTGTGCAGTTCCCTTTAAATAAAAAATTATAAGACATTATCTTTAATATTTCACTTTTATCAAATTAACAGTCAAGTCAAGAGAAAAATGAGGGCATTCAACATTTCTCTTAAAACAGACTTATTGTCCTATTGTTTTACCAGCACAAGCCGTGGTATATTCAAAATCGTGCTGCATTATCAACATTAATGGTATATGTCTGTGAGCAGTCATATCCTCTCTTGCTTGCTAGCTGTCCCTGTCGAAAGACAGTAGAATGTTTTGAAAGCTACACTTTTCCCTTGTGTTTTACAAAAAGTTTTGCATCCATACAACATTTTTAGAACATCCTTGTCCACGCAGATGCTCAAAAATGAGTGAAAATGCTGCAGTATGTATGCCAGGCTGGTAGGTGGCAGTGTAACTTTGCTTAATATAACCACAGAAGAACACCACGAGCGTTTGTACGATAGCTGGCTGTGTTCAGTTTATCTATCCACTCACTCACTATATAACATTTGCTACATAGAACACTCACTGGGGGATAAAGGCAGACAGCTGTTGATACATTTTGGACACTCTTTGGATGTCATGCTACGTAATTATGGGCCAGATACTCCTAATTGTAAATACAATTTAAAATATAAACCCTTGTTAACCCAGAATTACTAACTGCACCAGAAATATTAAAAGTTTAAACATTGAGCAACGTTTACCCTTTAGATTACCCAACATTTACGAAAAGCCTTAACCCTATCATCTGGAGATCGTGCATTCGAATCCGGATGATGCCATAGCTGCCCATTTCAGGGAGTTCAGAGTGGCTACAACTCTCAGGGTGGGATGGCTAGAATCCACTTTCTCCCATACCAATCCCTGATATTGCATGAGCAGAAGCTCAAAAAGATGCAGTGATTGGCTTCATGTGTCTCTGAGGAAGCACTTGATAAGCAGCTGTCATGTGATATGGGAGAAATCCTAATGGATGGGAATTGGAAGTAACTAAATTAGAGAAAGGCCCAAAACATTGCTGAAATCCTGCTGCTCAGGCTGAGAAGCAGATGATTTAGATGTCTGAGAAGTATAATGCTCACCAGGTATTATCAATGGGTAAAAGAATCAAATTAGCCAGCGGAAATGCATGATGGTTTAAGTCGATCAATGTAGGATACAGCCTGTGTACACTACATTTTGCTGTGCTTCATGGCGTAGGGCACTATATAGTGCCATAAATTTACAGACATTCTGAACAGCACTCCAAAATGTCTGAGTCACTATATAATGGACTATACAGTGGGGGAGTGGACATTTCGAACACCCGTCATTGGAATATGGAACTGTATTTGACTGTAGAAATATTGATGTAAGGGTTGCATTTTAAAAAGATTTCACTCTGGAATCACTTTTCAAAAGTTTTTTTTTCAGGATGGCCCATTTTCATGGATGACCCTTAAGGTTGACTAGTGTTACGAGTCTGGATTCCTGTTTTAGCAAATGGATATATGACAATTTCTGCCCTAGGATGGATTGGCGCCCTGTCTAGGGTTGTTCCTGCCTTGCGCCCTATGCTGCTGGCTAGGCACCGGCTCCTCCGTGACCCTGAAAAGGAATAAGCAGTCAAGAAAATGAATGAATGAATAAATGATAAAGTAGTGGAAAAGCAAAACAAGGAAATTTAAATCCTGAATATTTGTTACAAACTTTAAAATACTATAGGTGTGTGAAGATTGAGAGTAAATTACTGTTGTGTGTCGAAACAAAACTATCCTATATGGCCTTTCATTGTACCTTCATGTGGCCTTCCTTTCTTTCATAGTTTATAGTGATTAGTTATATGTTTCTTGCTTTCATACTGTCTTTCATAATAGATATTATCTTTAGGGTGATTAATAGACTTCATAAACGTTATATTTATTGTTATCACACTTTTCTTAGTTTCCTACTCTCTTTGGTGATTGCTACACTTCATAAACTAACTATATTTCTTACATACTATCATTCCTTGTTTACTCTATGGAGATTAATACACTTCCCAGACTTCAACTATGTGCATTCCTTCCATAGTCTCATTTACAAACAATCCAGCTTTACCTTTTAAATAAGAGCTGTAATGCTCAGAACCCAAGCATTGGGCAATATCCTCCATGTAGCAACAAGGCCACTTGACATTTTCTCCAGGAAATGTACTGTACAATTTTCATAATTGTGCTTTCATAATTTATCCAAATCTTTATTTACCACTACACCCCTGTACACATCCCTCTCAGTGATAGCAAATGCGTCCCTTTTAGATGTTGTCTTCAGCTAGCAGACTAAGCAAATAAGCATAAACAATGGGGAAATCTCCATGACGTGAATATTTATTGAAAAGGAAGACTTCTCATTCCAAAACAGCGCTAACATAGACGATCAAATTAACAATGCTTGTGGAAAACAACATGTTTCAGATGACACTGTTGTGAGCATCTTACATAGGAAAGCGCACACACACAATTCTCAAACCCTTTATGTGGGTCAGTATGCGTGAGCGTGCAATTAACAACTGTAGTAAGGAGAAGACCGTTCAAGGCAACACTATTTACATGAAATTATACAAAATGGCTGATTTTAAAACAATAGTCACAGAAACTATACTTTTCTACACCTTAATATAGATGTCTATAACATCTATAACATCTAGTCATACAATAAAAAAGTAAACAGGATGTACTACACTTAGTATTATACAGGGTTACAAAAAAGGGATAAACATAATTTAGAAATAAACTGCTGCAATGATCCACCATTAACATAAGGTGCATCACAAATTCTGCTACCTGTACCCAGAAAGAGAAAGGGGGAAGATGAAGAAGAGGTGGATGTCTAACATAATGCCCCCTCTAGTGGTGAAATGTTGTCATTGCAACCATGAGGTCTATATTAAAGGCTATAGTCTTAGAGCAGTGTTTCCCAAACCCCAGGTCCATAGACAGTTAAAAACTTTTTTGCATTCTTGCAGCTCCCAACATACCTGAACCAACCCACACAAAATACTGAATACTTTAATTCCCTGAGCACCAGTTTGGGAAACGTTGGGTGTAGAGCCATAGTGTTAGTCTCAAGACCTGGAGGAAGTGTACCAATTTTAACAAACCTTATTCAGCCCGTAGGCTAATATGAGAAGTTGAATGTGGAGTGTTAAAAGAGTATTAAACACAAATCTCCATTTAACTGTGACAACGCTGGTCTGTAGAGTTTATAGAAAGCTTAAGCACTTTTCATTTTGCAATGGATCAGCTCTACAGAGAATAAGCTCTATTCTGAGGAAGCTGGCAAAGATCTGTCCTGTCCTTCATGCAACATACATTATAAGCAATCCACTTCACAAATAAACTTAAATCTGACCTGAAGAATGTGCTGAATTTCAGATAATCCCAAATTAGATAAATTCCTATTCCACTTGTCTCATACTGTGAACACAGATCATGTGTTAGATGCACAGCAGAAGTTTTTAATTTGGTTAATATCTCAGTTGGCTGTTTTTCATACAATTAACTTTTCTAGCGTTAATGAAGCTAGCCGCAAAGATAAGTAATCAGTTGTGATCAGATCTTGTAGGTCTACATCAGGACAGACCATGGATAGCTATTAAGGAGAAGCAGAATGGACTTAGACACAAACTGAAACTAGGTTAGAACACTGGAAAGGAAACCGGTAGCTGGAAACAAAGAAAGGAAGTACAGTAGACAGAAGACTAGCTTCTTGTTTTTGTTGGTTTTGTTTGCTTGTTCGCACATGCAGTACCCTGCTTTAGCTCATTCACCTGTCATCAAAGGACAGAAAGTGATACCACAAAAAGGTATGGGATGCAAGTGCTGGGCTAAAAAGGAAAGGGCATTTATTTCATTGTGGGTTTATAATAATAATAATAATAATAATAATAATAAACAAAAAAAAGTCCTGGGATGACAGCTGACACTGAAAATTGCGCCACTTACAGTTACACCAGAAACTCAACTGGAGGAAAACAAAAACTCATACAAATATTTGCAGTACTGACATTTTCATGGTAATATTTGTTTTCATACCCCATATATCAATTTTTTTACTCAATGCATTTTCACGCATGTAAGAAAACCAGGCAGGCTTTTAGAGTATATACTGTAATATGAGACAATGAAATGCAGACAGAGAGAGAATAAGAGAAACATATATAGGTTAGGAAAAGGCATGGAGAGGTAAAAGAGGCAGGTAGAGAGAGAGGGAGACAGAGAGGGAGAGAGAGAGAATAAAGCACAAAGAGTATATTTACACCACACTGAACCAGTTCTCCCAAGTAAAAACAATGCTATATAATCATCTATATATATATCTATACATTTATTCTGGGGTTCCATACAGTGACAGCATTGAAGCTGCTTTGCATGATTGCATTGAGTGTGTGTGTATGTGTGTGTTCTCATCTGCCTGCCTGTGTGTGTAGTGGTATTGCCCAGTATTGAGATATCCTTTGTGTCTGCTGTATGAGGCAAGGATAACAGGTTGTATTGGGTTCTTTAATTGCTGTGTGTGTATGTGTGTGTGCATATGTCAGATGTGTGGGAAATGAACATGAATGTACAGACTGCTAAAATGGATATGTGTTTGCTGAACTGTAATGTGTCCACTGTGAGTTACATGTTTTTTTTCATATGAGTTATATTGTAGTGTATTGTATGTATAGCCTTTGTTGAATATAAACTTGAAAGCATATGAAGCAACTGGGGACAGGCATGAATCTGAGAGCATGTGGGCATGCCATCTACTTGAGTGTATGCACATATGTGTGTGTTTGTTGTGTGTGTGTGTGTGTGTGTGTGTGTGTGTGTGTGTGTGTGCGTGCTTGTGAATACTGATGTCAGTGCAAAACTCCCTGGTTTCAACACAACCTGGAACTGATCTTTTTCTGCTTTCTTCAGTTCCACATTTTTGTTCACTCTTTTATTCGTCCTTTTTAAATTTCCTCTGACTGAAAGGAACTGAAGCAAGGGAAGAAAGAAAAGATGGAGTGATGGAGGGACACTTAGATGAAGTATTCTTTCTTGTCCTCAATACCAGAGTGGCCACCTTCTGCATTGATGATGGCTGTGTCTGCGTCCTGGGCATCATCAGAGCCCTTTGCTTCATGGGTCAGATACGTACCTGACAGAAAGTATTGATATGTGTGTTACAAGCATAGATAAACTTATTAGAGTTCAGAATTAACAAGAGAGGGCACACTAATTAAGCCATCACTCCATTTTGGTACACTATATTGCCAAAAGTATTCACTCACCCATCCAAATCATTGAATTCAGGTGTTCTAATCACTTCCACGGCCACAGGTGTATAAAATCAAGCATTTAGGCATATAGACTGCTTCTACACACATTTGTGAAAGAATGGGTCGCTCTCAGGATAGGATGCCACCTATGCAACAAGTCTAGTGGAAATTTCCTCACTACTGAATATTACACAGTCAACTGTCAGTGGTATTATAACAAAGTGGAAGTGACTGGGAATGACAGCAACTCCAGAAAGATGGCACAAAGTGGTAGGCCACGCAAAATGACAGAGTGGCCCATAAAGACATGGATGAGTGAGTTTGGTATGGAAGAACTTAACTGGCCTCAACCCAATAGAACACATTTGCAATGAATTAGAGTGGAGACTGTGAGCCCTTCTCATCCAACATCAGTACCTGACCTCACAAATGCACTTTTAGAAGAATGGTCAAAAATTCCCATAAACACACTCCTAAAACTTGTGGAAAGCCTTCCCAGAAGAGTTGAAGCTGTTACAGCTGCAAAGGGTGGGCCGACATCATATTAAACTCTATGGATTAAGAATGGGATGTCACTCAAGTTAATATACGTGTGAAGGAAGGCAAACAAATACTTTTGGCAATATAGTGTATATTGATACATTGAAATTGGTATGTTGATACATTCCTAGTTGTTATATATGATTACTGATCACATTAAAAGCTGATATTTTATTTAATTGTTTGAAAGATGGGTTTGTCTGTAAATCTCAACCCACAATATCTTTTTGGCAACAATGCGATACATACCAATAATTAAAACTCTGCTACCCAAGGATTTTTGTGCTTCACACCAACTTCAGTAGTTAAAAACAGTTTCAGACTTAAGTTCAAAACCTAAAAGGCCTATATATAAAACATCAAAGGAATACAGAGACAGTGCAGCATAACAGGAGAGAGGCAGACTCATTTGAAGCACAAATATAACTGCTAGTGGTATCCTTAGTTTTAATGGTTTTGGTTGAATTTGGCTGAAAGTGGATTTCAGCTTGCTTTCTTCAGCTTGCTTAGTGCATCCTGGTGCAATTTCTTCCCCAAGTACAAGCCCAAAGAAGATGGGATGTTGTGTAAAACATAAATAAAAACAGAATACAATGATTTGCAAATCCTTTTCAACCCATATTCAACTGAATACACTAGAAAGACAATATATTTAATTTTCAAACAAATAAACTTCATTGTTTTTTTTTTTTTTCATTTTTCACTCATTTTGAATTTGATGCCTCCAACATGTTCCAAAACAGTTGGACTGGGGCAACAAAAGACTGGGAAAGTTGAGGAATACAAAAAACACCTGTTTGGAACATTCCACAGTTGAACAGGTTCATTGGAAACAGTTCATGATTGGGTATAAAGGGAGCATCCCTGAAAGACTCAGTCATTCATAAGCAAGGATGGGACGAAGTGTACCACTTTGTGAACAACTGCGAAAAGGACTGTTCGGATTGTTATCAACATAAAGTTCAAAAGCCAGCATCTCTGATGGTATGGGGGTGTGTTAGTGCCCATGGCATGGGTAACTTGCACATCTGTGAAGGAACCATTAATGCTAAAAAGTACATACAGGTTTTGGAGCAACATATGCTGCCATCCAAGCAACGTCTTTTTCAGGGACGTCCCTTCTTTTTTCAGCAAGACAATGCCAAACCACATTCTGCACGTGTTACAACAAGGTGGCTTCGTATTAAAAGAGTGTGGGTACTACACTGGCCTCCAGACCTGTCTCCCATTTAAAATGTGTGGCGCATTATGAAAAAATGTGCAAAATACGACAATGGAGACCCCGGACTGTTGAGCAACTGAAGTTGTAAATCAAGCAAGAATGGGAAAGAATTCCACCTACAAAGCTACAACAATTTGTGTCCTCAGTTCCCAAATGCTTATTGTGTATTGTTAAAAGGAAAGGTGATGTAACACAGCGGTAAACACGCCACTGTCCCAACTGTTTTGGAACGTGTTGCAGGCATCAAATTCAAAATGAGTGAATATTTGCAAAAAGAAACAATAAAGTTTATCAGTTTGAACATTAAATATCTTGTCTTTGTAGTGTATTCACAATTGAATATGGGTTGAAAAGGATTTGCAAATCATCGTATTCTGTTTTTATTTATAACTTCCCAACTTCATTGGATTTGGGGTTGTAAGTAACACACTTGCACTCTGACATCCACAAGATGTAAAAGAAAACATGATTTATCAGATCATGCCACCTTCATTCATTGCTCCATTGTCCAGTTCTGATGGACATTTTAAGATGTGGTCTCTGCTGTTGTTGCCCATCCACCTAGTTAAAAGTTAGATGACAGAAAGGTGTCAGAACACAGTGCATTGCAGCTTGCAGTGTATTGGGTTGGAGGTCAGAGTGCCCATGCTGACCCCTGTTCACTATCGAAAGGGAACCTTTCTATCATCCATCTTTTAAGCAGGTGTGTTGGCTACAACAGCAGAAGACCACATCATAAAATGTCCAGTTTGGGTGACTGTGCTCAGCCTCAGATTCCTGTTCTTGGCTGGCAGGAGTGGAACCCAGTGTGGTCTTCTGTTGTTGTAGTCCATTCACCTCAAAGTTAAATGTGTTGTACATGCTGAGGTGTTTTTTTGTTCACCATGGTTACGAAGAGTGGTTATTTGAGCTACTTTATCCTTCTTGGCAGCTCAAATCTGTCTGGCCATTTTCCTCTTATCAAGTTTATGAAATACTTAAACCAGCCCATCTGGTACCAACATCCATACCACAATCAAAGTTACAGAGATCATATCACATCATGATGTGTACATTAACTGAATCTCTTTGCCTGTATCTGTATGATTTTATGTATTGTGCTGTTGTCGATGATTGGTAGATTACACATCTGCATGAATGTGCTACTGTACAGGTGTTTATAATAATGTCATAGGTTATTGTATCTACTACATATTCAACCTACATTTTGTTTATTCACACAATGGCAATCCTTGTTTTCTAACCTTTGTGTCTGATGAGGTATCTGCCGAGGACAATGAGGAGGCAGAGCATGATGAAGACAATGACAGCCACCACTCCCCCAATCACAGCATGGTCAACACCTGATGAACTGGACATTGCTGTGGGGTCTGAGAGAGAACAAAGGAGAAAATATCATTCTTAAATATACTTTTATTTCAAAATGAATTTAGAAATGTATTATTATTTTCAAAATAAATTCAGAATTTTGAAAAATATTTCTATCTCTAGCAATGAGGCTGCAACCAAAATTCCCCTTTTATAAGTTTGTAGTAAAACCAAGGCATAGCATATTCTAATTGTCTTTTCTTCATTGTAGTAGTGTTTCAGGCTCTCAGTTTGCAACCCTGATTGTTAACCTCATAATCTCTTTTATTTTATTGTGAAGATGTTTTATTCACAAGCTAAAATGGTCAACAAGCAAACCCTCATTTTACTTCTTTAGGTCTGATTTATTTTTTAATTATTTTAATTATTAAAATAATTGAACTTATTTTAATACAGTTGAAAAGTAAAAAAATTAAAAGGCTACATTAAAACAATGCAATTCTACAAATAAATTAGTCTATCCTTTCAGTAATACCCCATACTGTATTTTTTACTGATGCTAAATACTCCTGTTCTTATACTATTTACTATGTGTTAATGTCTATCTTTATGTTCATTGCATGTTCATTTGTCTCACTAAAAAACTAAGATCTTATTGGCAGAGTCACAATAAAATAATTTTATTCTCTTAGTCTTACTCTAAGTTTGGAGGATTACAGGGCTTTCAGAAGTGTCGGGAATTGAACAGGATAGATTTTGTATTATTGATCAGATAAGAGCATAATATGATTTGTAGAAACGGAATGCAGTTTTATTATTCCCATCCATTTTCTGACAAATCCTTCCTTTTGCTCTGTGCTTATATATCCTTGTGCTCTGTATCCTTATTCTGGACTAGGACTAGGACTGGCTGGTTACAAATGGTTGGTAGCAAATCACAGTGCAGAAGGCTTCGTGTGAATGCTGAAACCACCTTTACTTTTAAGCTTTTCTCTTCGTTGTTACTTGACAAGACTATCATGCAGAGAAACAACTGGTATCAGCAGTAAGGGTACATCGTGCTGTTTATTTTGCTATGTGGTATACATTTTATATAAGCTGTGAAGTGATAAGGGCTAGATAGGGGTTTATTCATCCAAGAAGCGAGTGTGAATTTAGGTATACAGTGCATCCATCAGGTTCTAAGTGTTAAAAATGTCTTTGTAGTGTCTGTGAAAGCTATCTCACAACAAATTGCATTTAGATTGGTAGGCTGAATTACCTGTCCAACAGAAAACAGGCACTTGAAAACATTTGTTCCTCAACAGTAATTACCATCTGGGAAGCCAATGCTTATCTGTGTTTTCTGACATCATTTTTGCTTTTTTGACAATGAGGATTCATGCTCCCTTGCTTTTTCTTCTGCTAAATAATAGAATGATCCTCCAATTCTCAAACTTCTTAGCTATCACCAGCACCCAATTTCTCTTTTTCTTCATCTTCAAGCCAAGCTGCAGTACACACTCCGAAAAAAACTCGGAGAGGTTATGTAGATATGAAGAAATACCGAGTCATAGTTACAGATTATTACATATTAATAAAAATATAATCCTACACACTCCTACTAATGTTTATTTAAAAACCAGATGGTTAGGAATTGTATTTCTTTTTAGGCCACTGTTGCCAATTGGACTGTTTTCCTGGTGTTATGAAGGTAAATCCTTCAGTTGTCACATAAGCCCACTGCTGCTAAAACATTATGGAACGTGATCTACAACCCCAACTCCAATGAAGTTGGGATGGTGTGTAAAACATAAATAAAAACAGAATATGATGATTTGTAAATCCTTTTCAAACCATATTCAATTGAATACACTACAAAGACAAGATATTTAATGTTCAAATGGATAAACTTGATTGTTTTTTGGAAATATTCACTTATTTTGAATTTGATGCCTGCAACGTGTTTTCCACTTTGCATCAGTCCATGATGAGCTTGGGCCCAGAGGAACCAGCAGCATTTCTTGGTGTTGTTGATATTTGGCTTTCGCTTTGCATGGTATAGTATTAATTTACACTTGTAGATGGAGAGACGAACTGTGTTCACTGACAATGGTTTTCTGAAGTATTCCTGAGCCCATGTGGTAATATCCGTTACAGATTGATGTCAATTTTTAATGCAGTGCCACCTGAGGGATCGAAGGTCACAATTCAATCTTGCATTCAATCTTGGCTTTTGGCCTTGCTGCTTACTTGCAGAGATTTCTCCAGATTCTCTGAATCTTTTGATATTATGGACTGTAGATGATGAAATCCCTACATTC
>JAOVYV010000021.1:9401568-9414461 GCA_025674545.1 Hassar affinis
TCAAATACAGAAATAGACCCCGTAATTCAGACTGCGCCTTATAGTACGGTGCGCCTTATGGTCCGGAAAATACGGTAATTATATATAAAATGTAGAGTATCCAGGTGAGATTAACCACTAAGGCATATAAATAAAATATGTGTTACTTATTATTACTAAGTTACCACCCACCTATAAAAAGAAAATGAGTCAAACAATCTACCAAAATACATTTGGGTGGTCTTACCCTGTCCCAAGCTCTAGGATACACTAAGTGGAACATAATTTGCTTTGCTTTGATTGAGCATACCTTCTATGTCACTTTGCAAGGGATTTTCCCAAAGGAATAAATGTAAATGCAATTTAACACGAAAAGCAATGGTCATTATACTGTCAGACAATATACAATCTACAGTGGGGCAAAAAAGTATTTAGTCAGCCACTGATTGTGCAAGTTCTCCTACTTAGAAAGATGAGAAAGGTCTGTAATTTTCATTATAGGTACACTTCAACTATGAGAGACAAAATTACAAAATGAGCAGTGATGTTTTGTGGCTGTCGCTGGGCAACACAGACTTTCAACTCCCTCCACAAATTTTCTATGGGGTTGAGGTCTTTAGACTACCTAGGCCACTCCAAGACCTTGAAAGGCCACTCCTTCATTGCCCGAGCGGTGTGTTTGGGATCATTATCATGCTGGAAGACCCAGTCATGTTCTATCTTCAATGGTCTCAATGATGGAAGGAGGTTTTGGCTAAAAATCTCACAATACATGGCCCTGTTCATTCTTCCCATAACATGGATCAGTTGTCCTGTCCCATTTGCAGTAAAACAGCCCCAAAGCATGATGTTTCCACCCCATGCTTCACAGTAGATATGGTGTTCTTGTGATGCAACTCAGCATTCACTCTCCTCCAAACATGACAAGTTGAGTTTTTACCAAAATGTTCTATTTTTGCTCACCATTCTCATGATCATTTTGACACCACGGGATGAGCTCTTGCATGGGGCCCAGATCGAGGCAGATTATCAATAGTCTTGTAGGTCTTCCATTTTCTTACAATTGCTCCCACAGTTTATTTATTCACACCAACCTGCTTGCCTATTGTAGATTCACTCTTCCCAGCATGGTGCAGGTCTACAATTTTCATCCTGGTGTCCTTTGACAGCTCTTGGGTCTTGGCCACGGTTGAGTTTGGAGTCTGACTGTTTGAGGTTGTGGACAGTCTTTTATACAGATAACAAGGTCAAACAGGTGCCATTAATACAGGTAACAAGTGGAGGACAGAACAGCTCCTTATCGAAGAAATTACAGTAACCAAATACTTATTTTCCACCATAATTTACAAATAAATTCTTTAAAAATCCTACAATGTGATTTCCTGGATTTATTTCTTCATTTTGTCTTTCATAGTTGAAGTGTACCTATGATGAAAATTACAGACCTCTCTAATCTAATAAAGTATGAGAACTTGCACAATCAGTGGCTGACTAAATACTTTTGTGCTCCACTGTATATACAATCTAACTCTGGGTTTAACAGTTTCAACAAATTAAAAACTGGCATTTATAGACATTGATAGAATCAATCTATTTTCTATTTTCTATTTTACTATTTTCTCATAAAAATGGATCACTAGAAACAGGAAACTATAAACCTGATTGCTGTTGTTCCGCTGACCACAAATGACTGGGGAATACAAAAGTGGAATCTCAGAAACCAACACTGATGCTGACTCACTGTGTTTTATGATCCACTCTTCCTTTCTGGAATGTACTGTAATATGGTACAGATTCGGGGGATTAGCAAAATAGACAAGAAGTGCTTAGAAGTGGGTCCACAGTTCTGTTGTTTAGACTGTATACTAATACAGTAACTCTTAACTCTTTGCTGTATCCCAAAAGGAAAATGTGTGTCTCTATAGGAGTGTGGCTGTCCAGCCTGGAATCTAACATCTCTGGGGTTACTCCCAGACCCTGAAAACAATTTCTGTTTTTTCTCTGCTCTAATGCACATGATGCAGTTCAGGAGGTAATAGATAATTAGCCATTAAATTCAATTGTGTGTTTTATAACAGGGGAACACAAAATCACACAGAGTATGGAGTCTGAACCATCATGTGCTGGTTTACCTCAATTTAGCAATATTATAGTTAATTTTTATTAAAATGTTTCAGATATATCCACAGATGCAATAAAGTGAAATGCTTGCGCTCAAATAACTTCAAAACTTTTAGTGATTTCTGTCTACATTTGAATTCCTTTTACATTTTAACAGGCAGTTTTAATCAAGGCAACTTTACAAGAAAGGCAGAATCCAGTCCAAGCTCAGAGAGCTGAGAGTATCCACCAATTTCAACCAGAAGAACAAGACTAAGAAGAAGTGTGGGGCCACAGGTGTACTCAAATACTCAAGTTAATACTCCAGTTTCCAAAAAGCACCAGTCACAATACAATATGTTAAATAATCTTAGAAATCAAAGATATAATAATAATAATAATAATAATAATAATAATAATAATAATAATAATAATAACAGATATTCCAGAGAGATATATACTCATCAGGAAAACATTAAAACCAAAAAGAGATCTGAATAGCATTGATTATATCATTACAATGGTACCAGTCATGGGTGGGATACATCAGGCAAGCAAGTGAACAGTCAGGTCTTGAAGTTGATGTGTTGAAGTCGATGTGAAAACGGCCACCGTAAGGATCTGAGTGACTGTGACAAGGGCCAAACTGTGATGGTTAGATAACTGGGTCAGAGCATCTCCAGTACAGCAGGTCTTGTGGTTCTTGGTATGCAGTGGTTAGTACCTACCCAATTGGTCCAAAGAAAGACAAACTGTGACAGTGTCATGGGTGTCCCAAGCCAAAATATAACACAAACATAATTGTGGCCCCATTCACACCCGGTATTAACATGCGTCCTGGATGATCAGATCGCAAATGGTTGCTGTTAAGTGTAGGTATGACGGTCGTAGGAGTGTAGGTGTGTCTTGATGACATCCGGAGGTGGTCTGGGAAGGATATGGCCACATTCTTTTAGTTTGTAAACATGTTCTGGGCCACAGTGAAGGACTGCCTACTCAACTAGCATCCTTTGGATATGCAGAAGTAGCACACCAACAGTTTAATTTTAAAGTGCTGTATTGTTTAAATTTCTGTTCTGATTTCTTTTTCATTTCTGAAAGGCTACATATGGGAAGTGCGTTTCTGCCTGTCTATCCGATTAAAAACTACACTGCATTTGGTCTTTGCAAGCAGAAATAATGTACCGGTACTTTTTTTTTCATATAGAGCGAGGAAGTGAGATCGGATCACTTGAAACAGATGTGGAGATGTATTATAATGCCAGGTGTGAAATGACATCCTTAGAGCTGTCCACTTGAAACCTGATCACCCAGGACACTTGCTAATGCTATTTGTGAATGGGGACAATGAGACACGTAAATGGTCTTAGTGCAGTCTAGAGATGTAGAGATTTACCATAGGATAATATAGATATAATCTGGCATTTAAAATCAAATGACTATACACTGGTAAGCATCATGATGAAGCTATATGACAAGCATGCATAAGTAAATAATAATAATAATAATAATAATAATAATATATTATCTATAATAGCTCTTCTTTATTGCTGTTTATAATGGCTCTCTCTTATCAAAAACAGCAGAGCCTGAGGTTTAACGAACTTTGTATAAATGCTGTACAACATATGCAGCAAGTCCAGATACATAACATACTGCTATAGCTTAATAGCTGTATAAACACAACTGATGGTTTCCCTCCATCAGATCAATATTATGGTATAGAGCTTAAAGCATTCAGCAGTATGTTACTCCCTCTCCTTTCTTGCTTTCTCTAAACACCCCCCCCCATTCCTCTGCAGTCCTGCTCTATGACCATCTGATATAGAGCACCTACTGAAAGTAAACTGCAAGCAAACTGCAAATCAAACCATCAGTAATGTGGGACTGAATGCAATTGCTAAATAACCATCTTACAGATGATATAAACATGTATTGCCACTGCTTAGCTAAAAAATAAAAAAGGCAAAAAACGAAATGCTGTGCCAACCTTAAAGTTCATGGTTCAACTCCTAAGTACCTGTCACCCCCACAGCACACAGTACATTTATTCATTTCTGATTTTCAAACCATTTTTTAATAAATGCTAACATGAATATTGGCTGCAATCATTTTACATCAAAATGTCTTTGCAATATATAATTAACTTATGTTTAACATGTTTATGTAGCCTTTCGTCTCTTGATAACTTGAAGGGGGTGTATGCAGTGTAAGCAAAAAAACTGTAAGAGATAGTCTTAAATTAACATAAATTATAATATTTGGTTGCATATCCTTTGCTTGCAATAATAACTGTTGCATTTTTCTTTTTTCCAATCTTATTCAGCAACATATTTCAGTTGTTGTTTGTTTTCAGGGGTTTCTCTCTTCAGTGTCCTCTTCATGCTGCTCAAATGGGTTATGGTCTGGTGATTGAGTTGATTGCCAATCTAAAACCCTCCACTGTTTCCCTGTAGTTCTTTGTTGTGTTTGTAGTGTGTTTTGGGTCATTGTCTTACTGCATGATGACGTTCCTCCCAATTAAATTGGATGCATTTCTCTGTAAACTACAACCAGAATGTTTCTGTACACTTCTGAATTCATTCTGCTGCTACCATCATGAGTTCATATCATTAATAAAGATTAGTCAACCTGTCCAGAAGCAGCCATGCAAGTCCAGGCCATTACACTACCTCCACCATGTTGACCAATGACTATGTTTCTTTCTCCACTTTTTTAGAGGATAATCATGGTTCCAAATCTTTTGTGGCTCATCTCTACATAGTAGAGACTGTAGGTTACACTGTTCCTTGCTGTCTGCACTCCTGTGTACACCTCACTGTCCTTTGGTTGGCTGATCATTTACATTGTTGGTCAAATTGATGGTTTTCTGAAAGCCATGTTAAGTAACAAATTCTGCGAAACTCTTGAGAGTAGTTAAAATTCTTGCTTGCAAATCTACAAATCCAGTGCAGATGTTTCCTGTTGTATGGGTATTGAGCTCTCCTGGCACCAAGGTAACTAATGGTCCAATCATAGTATTAAAATATAAAAATTAAAACAGAACAAAACCAGCAAAAATGTGTGCATAGCTGGTGGTGTGTTTGTTCAAAAGCAGCAATGCTATTTCATTTTGTATCCTGTGCAATCATTTACATTTAATTTCTTGAAGGTCATTCCAGCACATCATTACAGCACAGACATAGCACAAATAAATAAGCTGGTGACAAGGAAGTTTTTAGTCCTTTGCTCCTTTGACTGTTTATACAGTTTGCTGCCATTGTTCTGAGTGGTCTGAGGGCTGCTTAATCATTTTTGGAGCAATGTACTTTTGATTTGTGTGGTGCTTATGTGGCTCTGCAGATACATAGTTCCATGTTATGACTGGTAGCGGGCATTTTTTAAAGTGACCTTATGTATGAAAAAGGTGCTTTGTGTTATTATTATTATTATTATTATTATTATTATTATTATTATTGTGGTACTAAACGTGATAGTTTTTCCTTTGAATCCTTAGCTTATAAATCCTTGAATAGTTCTCTTGCAATCTGGATGATTTCCCTCTGACCAATTAGATTTTGTGGTAATTTGCATAATAAATTTGCCCTTACTGATGAGCAAATCCTGGAGGATTAACATCTGGGGCCAGTCCAGATGTGTGAATGCTCCAGAATGTTCATTATGCCAAGCAGTCACATTTGCAGGCTTGTGAACATGAGAATTGAAAACATGAGAACATGAGAAATCATCTTGGAATACAAGGATAGGAATGTTATTTACCTCAGTAAGATGAGCAAAAGGCAGAACCTGTTTGTCCAGCAGCTCAGTGTAGACCCTGTGGTTTAAATTTACTGTCACCTAGGACACATTCCCACATAATTAAAACACCAGAACATCATAAAGTCTCCTCCAGTTTGAACCCGCACCTTGCACACAATCCTCATTGAAGGCTTTCTGAGGTCTACAATAAACACAATGCTTAGCATCATTCAAATACAGGCAGACATGAGATTCATCTGACCAGATAACGCGTTTCCAGTCATGAACAACCAAATATTTTGTGACTTTTTGCCCTCTGTAACCGAGCGCCTTGAGCAGAAGTGAGCAAAGACCTCTTGCATGTCACTCTGCTCCAGATATTCATGGTATGCAGTTACCTGCAGAATGTTTTTTCAGAAATTGGTTGTGAAGGACCTGCCTACCTGACTTCTAGGAGCAATTCTTGCCTGGACCCCTGTCCATCAGTTTCATCTTACAGCTACAATTCTGATGAGAATTTCCAGTACACTGGGATTTTTGCCACTGCTGGTAGACCATATGACTGTACACTTTGATACACCTGCAAATTCAGCTACTTCCTTCACTCTACAGACTTTGGTATGCCCAAATCAGAGCACTCTTTTTTGCCAAACATTAACTTCTGATTAGCTACACGTCCACACATCGAATGAGACATTCACTGCACTGTACCACCTCTTCTCAATCTACGAATCCCGTCACACACCTTGCAGGTATTTATAGTCAATCATCTTCTTGCAATGACATCTGCAGGAGCATGAAGTTAGTACCACCGTCAACACACACAGTGACAATTTTTTTTTGTCTCTCTCACACACACACACACACACACACACACACACACAGAAACACACAAGTTTTTAAGCTGCAATGGTCATCATCACTGAATTAGAGCAAGTTCTCACCTCACCATCTCTGTGGTGAATAAGCATGCAGTGTGACTGACCCTTGAGCAGCTGAAGAAGGCCACACAGCAGAGCTTTCAGAAAGAAATCGCTGAATAAAACAATACAGGTCTTTCAACCTAAGCCAAACTGAGGAACAGATCTACAAAGAACTGTTTCACACATGGGAGGGCAGTGGACCAAATCCAAACATCTGAAGACTTACAAACTCTCTCTCTCTCTCTCTCTCTCATGCATGCACACTCACACCCACATACATACACACACAGAGACACACACTCACATTCAACAACTGTCATGACAATATTTGTATGAACACGTGAACACAAGTACAATTTATTTCAAATTTATATTCTTCCTTTGTTCCTTGGCTCTTTAGGAACACTTCAGGGTACTCTGTTCCTGCAGTAATCAAATCTGAACAACCTCATAACAGGAGTGAGACAGAGAACGCTCCATATAGAACTAAAGGTTAACAGCGTTCATGATCATAAAACACACACACATACCTCAGTGCTCTCTCTCGGACTCTTAACCTGATGCCCTGCGGCTATGCTCTGTACATGCACACATACTCACTCTCTCTTCTTTTAGTGTTAATTAGTCACTGGATCACAGTAAATTTGGTTCTCCACTCTGATGGTCTCAATGCTCTAGTGGACTAAGAGGGCTCAGGTGAAACTGGCTGTGTGAAACAGGAAGCTAATACCAAAGAGCTGAATGTTGCATATAACAAACATACTACAGCTTTCTAATTCATTGATAAATCAAATCAGCATTATACACATCACAGCAGGTTTTGGATTTCACCCCATAACAGTGGAATGAAATTCACATTGTCTTTAGACCACTGATGATGATTAATCTGATTAATCTGATGCTGATTATCATTTTGTCCAAAAACTGCTACAGTATGTAAATCTGTAAATTTGTTTGTCCAACCGCCTGGTGCATCACTTGATAGTTTCAGCCACCGTATTTGATTGTAATGTATACAGTGATGATTTGGAAATGTTTCCAATCTTTTGCCATTCATACTGTAGGTTACAACATATTTTATTGGAGTGTCTTATTTCAAATTGTGAATGTGTAGGTATGTTAGATCAGCTCTCGTATACTAGTGCATCTAAAAAAAAATTTATATCGTGAAAAGGTTTGCACATAATTATTTAAAAAATGTAAACTGTCATATTTTATATTCATTACATATGAAGTGACATATTTCTAGCCTTTTTGTGTTAATTTTGATCATTATGCCTTATAGCTCATGAAAATCAGAAATCCAGTATCTCAAACAGTATACATATACCATATACACCCTCCACAAAGCCACAGAAAGTCATTGCTGAAAAGGCTGGCTGTTCACAAAAGAAATATTCTAAAAATCTAAGATAATCTTGTATTCTAATAATACAAGCCATAATGATCAAAATGAAAATAAAAAGCTTGAAATATGTCTCTTGACATGCAATATAAAATAAATGACAGTTTACCTTTTTCAAATTAAATTATGAAAAAACATTTCCCACTATATTCTAATTCTTTGGGATGCACTAGTAATCACCACAGTGAAGTTTGTTTAATTCAGTTTTCAGGACAAGTACAGTGTCTACACTGTGGTAACATTAGTAATAATGCTAATCCAAATGTAGCTATAACAATGGCCATCCCTATACGACCTGTATAGGGATGGCCATTGTCATAGCTACATTTGGATTAGCATTATTATCAAACATTTTGACCAGGCAAAAACTCAATTACTGGCTAATAAACCCTGCTGTGAATATATTGATTTTACAGTGAAACAGCCAATTGTCAATTGTGTCAGAAGAGCAGGGCTTCTCTCTGCAAAATGAAATTAAAAATAACATATCATAGTTTACATCACCTTTTACATCAATAGAGAGTGATCAAGCTGCAAAGACACATTGGACATGTTTGATTTCAAGTCAGTGGCAAAGGGCAATTAGGCTACATTTGATGGCAGAAATTTCCCAGGTCGCCCCACCCGGGGATCGAACCTGGGTCCTTCTTGCTGTGAGGTGACAGCGCTATCCACTGCGCCACTGTGCCGCCCAGGACATTAGCTTTTACATATCAATCAAATGTCCATGTTAGTACAAAATATTAAGTTTACATGTGCACATATTTCTATTTAATGAGCTTAACATAAACCTGCCATTATTTACCCATTTTAATTTTTGTTGAGTGTATTTTACGTGGAAATTCTCTCCTTAGTTTAAAATGTTTACACCATTAATGATTTTCTTCAGTGCTATATGCATTTTCATGGACAAATATATTTCTGCATCTGAACATCTAACTCCTATTCCATCATCTGAGACATAATGACCTTAATATTATAAGATTATATCTATGGCAAAGAGTACAGTAGTATAAGCCACATTTACCTTTAATAGCTGTCTATTTTTATATTACTGACTTATTCATTACATAGTTTCTCATACTACTACTGAGAATAAATGCAGCCCTCAGGATAATACTGCAGACCAGGAAGTGTGACGCACTTGCCAAGCGACTAATTGGAAGCAATGTCCTTGAGTGCTTTGGCATTTGGCCCCTCACTGAACTGAAACTCAGATGCCAAACCATTAAAATATGTAGCTTATTTATGATATAGTACAGAGTCAAGTTACAGAAAACATGGAAACACCCTTCATGTGGCCAAAAATAATCTTATAATTGCATATTTGTTAAAAAATCACCTCAGTTATCTTATCCTAGGTCAAACTGGATGTATAATTTTAAACTTATCATTTTGTTAGTAATGCAGTGCAGTATATCAGTTTCCCTGACAAATATCAAAGCAAACACAACATAGCCACAAAATATCTGTGTGGCTTTTCTTTAAACAGTCTGAATATAAAAGGCTAAAGCACTAAGTCTTAGGTTACAGTACTGGGAAATATTCTGTAACCATTATTTTAGTACAAATCTTATTGAGCTTATTAACCTTTTTTAACATTTTTGTATTAAGTAGGCTTAAACTACCAGTAGCCTGGATAATTAGCTAACTGGTTTTAATGGTTACATGGGTTTTCTCTGCATTGCTAAACCTCTGGGATTCACCAGGGTAAGAATGGTAAGAATGGAACCCTATCACAATTACATAATGTTTTGAAATTTAATCACTCTCACTTAACAGATTTAGCAGCCTGAGGTGATCAGATATCTTTTAGCTGGTCAAATAAATGTGGCAGACTGAAAGCAGCTGTTTTTTTCTACAGTTCTATCGTATTATATCGTATTTTTATAACTGAAGCATAAAACACCACACTGAAAACAAGAATTCAAGGATGAACATTAGCTTTTACATATTAATCAAATGTCCATGTTAGTACAAAATATTAAGTTTGCATGTGCACATATTTCTATTTAATGAGCTTAACATAAACCTGTCATTATTTACCAATTTAGTTTTTGTTGAGTGTATTTTACGTGGAAATTCTCTCCTTAGTTTAAAATGTTTACACCATTAATGATTTTCTTCAGTGCTATATGCATTTTCATGGACAAATATATTTCTGCATCTGAACATCTAACTCCTATTCCATCATCTGAGACATAATGACCTTAATATTATAAGATTATATCTATGGAAAAGAGTACAGTAGTATAAGCCACATTTACCTTTAATAGCTGTCTATTTTTATATTACTGACTTATTCATTATCTAGCTGCTCATACTACTACTGAGTCAAGGTGGTGCTGGAGGGGTCACCATCTCTGGACAGGTCACCAGTCCATCACAGGGCAGATACACAGACAGCACATTCACTTACATTTACATTTATGGCATTTGGCGTTCGACACCCTTAACCAGAGTGGCTTACACGCCTTATGTGGCAGCCTTATGGTGCAGGGATTTGAACTCATGACCAGTCAGTAGTCGAATGTCGTAACTGCTGAGCTACTACTGTCCCACTGTACCACATTCACACACACACACTCACACCTAGGGGCAATTTAGTATCTCCAGGTCACCTGACTGCATGCAGGTTTTGGACTGAATTTTTCGGTTTTCATTGTCTTTTATTTGATTCTTAAAAAATGTCATATTCAAATTGTAAATCTGCTCTCTGTACTACACACATTTATTTCTCAGCAATCATAATATTTAAATTATAAATTATAGACAATGTAATTTAAATTTTAGACAAAGAAATAGTAAAACATGGTAATAGTATTACTGTATGTGGCTACCTACAATGGCTACCTCCTAGATTGATTTTCTCAAATGAATGAATAAATGGGCAGTTTAAATAGGATCAGTTCATCAATACAAAATAAATTAAACCTACTAGTGAAACAGACTCCCTCTCTTTGGCTGTCTCTTTCTTTCCTTTTGCAGAAATGTTACTCTTTGTTTGTCTGCTGTTCCAAGGAGAACAAATTCCAAAAGGAAAAACTGGCAGTCAGCAGAGAGAATGAGAAAAGAAGGAAAAAATAAAGGAAATGCAGAGTAAACAGCTTTAAGGGATATGTGCCAGAAAGAGAGTGAGAGAGGTAAAAGAGTCATGTCTGAATAGGTGCCAGTTCCAAATCTGTTCTCTGAGTTAAAGTGAGACTGTGTCACACACACTTGACGCTTCTAAATGGCAACCACACTAACGATCGGCCCATGTTACCACCCATTGCTTAATCTCTCATCATTATTGGACTCAGCTGGAGAATGCAGTTTGCTCCATCAACCCCAGTCATACATTACTCACAGGTAAACAAACAGCATCCACCTTCCCCTTGAGACACCATATTTCCCAGGAGTGCTTTGTAAGAATAAATGCAGCCCTCAGGATAATACTGCAGACCAGGAAGTGTGACGCACTTGCCAAGCGACTAATTGGAAGCAATGTCCTTGAGTGCTTTGGCATTTGGCCCCTCACTGAACTGAAACTCAGATGCCAAACCATTAAAATATGTAGCTTATTTATGATATAGTACAGAGTCAAGTTACAGAAAACATGGAAACACCCTTTTTATAATCTTATAATTGCATATTTGTTTAAAAAAATCACCTCAGTTATCTTATCCTAGGTAAAACTGGATGTATAATTTTAAACTTATCATTTTGTTAGTAATGCAGTGCAGTATATCAGTTTCCCTGAGAAATATCAAAGCAAACACAACATAGCAACAAAATATCTGTGTGGCTTTTCTTTAAACAGTCAAAGATATCTGAATATAAATGGCTAAAGCACTAAGTCTTAGGTTACAGTACTGGGAAATATTCTGTAGCCATTATTTTAGTACAAATCTTATTGAGCTTATTAACATTTTTTAACATTTTTGTATTAAGTAGGCTTAAACTACCAGTAGCCTGGATAATTAGCTAACTGGTTTTAATGGTTACATGGGTTTTCTCTGCATTGCTAAACCTCTGGGATTCACCAGGGTAAGAATGGTAAGAATGGAACCCTATCACAATTACATAATGTTTTGAAATTTAATCACTCTCACTTAACAGATTTAGCAGCCTGAGGTGATCAGATATCTTTTAGCTGGTCAAATAAATGTGGCAGACTGAACTAGGCACAATCAACCATGCACTGGTGTTCGTTTGGTTATTGTGCCTGTGTTTTAATTTATTTTAATGTATTAAGGCAGCAAGAGCTATGCATCATTTTTGTAAGTCAATTTTATAATTAAAAAAAGCTTCATGAAAGTCAATACAAAAGGCCCATAAAAGTAAACTGATGTTTAGCATAGTTAATGAAAAAAGACTACATTAGTTTTAGAGAATTTTATTTGAGGTCATGCATGTCTGAGAGCTCAAAATACAATCTTGTTTTTCTTCTGAGTATTTGCTTAAATGTCATTTTAATTGCATTTGGTTTTCACTATATTTCAGTGAATTTCAAAGTTAATAGGCTATTACTGGCATCAGTGGAATGGAATATCATAGGCAGGAGTGCAAGCAAAGGCTGGAGTGAAATCTCTCTTGTACGTGGCAAAATTTCCTCCAGCTTAGATGCAGCCTAGAAAAATTGTGCTATAGATCATATAACTATTTGCTTAGGTATAGTTTACATGTATGGTCAGTCAGTCATTTTCTGTACCGCTTATTCCCAGTTAAGGGGTCACGGGGGAGCCGGTGCCCAGCTGGCAACTCTG
>JAOVYV010000021.1:9440202-9450605 GCA_025674545.1 Hassar affinis
AGAGTTGCCGGCTGGGCACTGGCTCCCCCGTGACCCCGTAACTGGGAATAAGCGGTACAGATAATGACTGACTGACTTACAGGGCACATCTGGGCAACAGGAAACACCTGCCAGTCACATGTTTATATTTACAATATTTTTGATCACTTGAAAAATGGGTGGGTTCATCAGGAAATGAAACTTAATATTAAACATATATAAAACATCTTTTGATCTCAAACCCACATGTTTTCAGGGTATAGCAAAAACAGAACATGGCATTGATGTATACTATATATGGTGCAAAGTTGCATTGGCAGATTATCTTCATTTACTGGCTACATAGTTTGCTTTGTAGATCCTAACACTTTATATATAGCATTATTTACAAGGAGCTAGCTATAGGCTAATGTATTAAGTCTACATGAATTGCAAAAAACAGACTTTAGCTTCTAGAGCACAGACCTCTCCAAGGGATGATCTGATGTCAGGGGTGGTGTGGCAGGTTTATTCGTTTCAGCAGTGGAAAATGCCACTGTCCCCTTGCGCCACCCATATGGCCACGCCCCTGGATTAGTGGCCCCGTGAACAGTGACCTGGGAGACGCGCGGTGTCTGACAGTTGTGGAGGAAGGAGGGAGTAAATGGCCGCGAGGGGATTAGGATTAGTTTTGCACGCGGATTACGCTCTGTGAGGCGCGAGGTTAAATATAAATGCCTTCTAGAGAGGCAGATAGGCGCGCGTGCTGCTGTAAACCAGCGCCAACAACCGGAGCAGCGAGGCGGGCGGAGTGAACCGCGAGCAGTGAAGCCCAGCGTCCATGCGAGACAGACCCGCCTCTCAGCCCCGTTATAGCTCACAGTGTTCCTGCTCCGGCAGCAGCGCGCGCAACGAGATGCGTTTTTTTATATTTACATAAAGAGATTAGATATTGAAAGGCTGATAACGTAATCTTGTTGCCCGAACAACAAAGTGCATCATATTGTGACAAGCGGTAAACATGTCTGCACGCTGGGAGTGTTATCATCTAGTATCTATCATCTAGTTCAGGGGTGTCGCTCACTGCTCTCCGTTATCGGGAAAATACGCGCTCGTGCAGCTCGGAACCATTGCGCTCATCAGCTGTTCCGGTATTCGTAGAAAGGGGTGGTTACATCATTCAGTAATGGGAGATACAGGGCATTCTGAAATATTAGAAATACAATTGCTTCATTCCCATTTAAAGATTGAAAACATTCTGAAATATTAGATATACAATGGCCAGTGAATTAATTGTTTAATCTATTGTTGGTTTGCATTATCGCAGAACAACTGACGACATTCTGCGCAGAGAAGGAGACATCCCCGTGGTATTCTGGGCAGGTGTGTGTGAAAACATCTAATGTCTAACAGACTTGGACAACAAAAGGACAAGAAAGAGCCAGACATTCATGAAGTGAGGAGACAAGCAGGAGAAGCGGCTGGTTATCCGTTTAAAGGATTGTAGTGAGGTCACGCGTAATTGCATCTGATTAATCCAACACTATCACGTCCTTTCGTTCTCTCCTGAGAGCACTCTGAGACGTGAGAGAATGAGAGGCCATTGTGAAGTTTCACCTCTTTGAATGGGCAAAACTGCAAAATAATACATAATAAATTAAAAAATAAATGAGTGAGGAATTGTAAAGCTTTTATTTCCTTCTTGGCATATGCAGTGATATACAATAAAAAATAAACATATACACAAATCAGTGAATGAAACTTGGCAGATAGTTTTGAAAGAATGTTAAAATAAATTAACAAATAACTAAATAGTAGAATTTGCTTTCCAATACATTACATTCTATCCAATCTGAGAATCTGAGCATGAGAGAATCATGCATTTAGCATTATGACTATGCCAGAAGTCTTCCACTTTCTATGTTAGAAGAGGTCTTAAGGGGCGTTCCAGTTTTGGGCCAAATGCAGTCATTGTATGCCTCATTTTCATCTCTTGAAAATGCTAACTTTTTAGCCCAGACTTCTTAGCATAGTTACAATTATCTATTCTTAAAAATAGTTTGAGTGTAACTTAACATCGGTGTACCTTCTGAATTGGAGTGCTTAATATCAAACAGTTCATCTGTAAAGGAGCCTCTTCATCACTGTGCGAGAGCCAATCAGTGCACACTCGTGAAAATCAATAGGACACTGATGTCTCTCTCCATCTCTCTGACAGCCCTGCTTTCTGCCTTTCCCTCTATCTCTGTCATCTCTGCATGCAATTCAGGTCAATTCCCTTCCCTTCAGACAGCCTCCACTGGCAAGGCCTCAGACAAGTACATTATTGCTGAAGCAAATTGGAAGCAAAATGGAAAGTAGATGCTTTCTGAAGTGGACAAGTTGTTACTACTTAGAGGAAAAAATGACCTAGTGTTCCTATTCTGTGCAGGTGTTTCATACCTGTGTTCCTAAAATGCTCATCTATCTATCTATCTATCTATCTATCTATCTCTCTCTCTCTCTCTCTATATATATATATATATAGACAGTATGTATATATATATATGTGTGTGTGTGTGTGTGTGTGTGTGTGTACATACACACACATAGATATATATATAGACTAAGAGAGAGAGATTTGTTCCACCACCATCCACAATTTGTAAATCTCTCCAATCAGTTTTTTTTTTATTCTGCAATTCAATTTTATTCTGCATCTACTAAGCAGTACAAAACATTAGAAACGTCCAACAAATACAGTTATCGAACCACTGAATACGGCTTAACGTCGGACATCATCCCATCTTTTATTTCCCGTTTAGTATCAAATGCATTATAAAAGACACAACCACCGCATGGTGTTTATTGGGCTACATCTCTGCCGGGACTCGAACCCGGAGCCTCTGGATTAGAAGTCCAGCGCGCTATTCCATTGCGCCACAGAGACTGAACCAACTGAGTTGCCGTACAATGAGCTCAAATTCTGCATCATCATGCGCATCCTCTGTTTTCACCAGCATCAGGACCAGTGCATAGCTCCTGATGTGTAATTCCAGCATGTGACACTAGGGCGCACTGGATCACCAACTCGGAAGGTGCAAAGGCAGACTATATTTGGGTATATCTAATGCATAGATTCTTTTGTTATTAGTTTTTTTTTGTTGTTGTTGTTGTTGTTGTTGTTGTTGTTTTGGGTTTTTTTTTTCACCGGTGGTCAGAATCCACACCCTTCGGCCATTGCAAACCCCATGATGCATTTAGTCTTTAATCTTCCCAAATTAGATTATAAGAATTATAAGAATGAATCTTTGGTTCCATACAAGCCATCAGCCATCTGCAACAGCCCATCCTTATAACCTATTTAGCAAACTACCCTCTACACAGGTCATTAGACTGAATAAGGATGAGAACTGATCCAACATGGGAAACGATTTGGCCTTCAGATGAGAAAAATTAGATTTAATGCTCACCATGTGTGTTGTCAGATAGACAGCAAAAATGTATTGCAAAAAGGGATTTAAACTTTGAGAATAATGATGATTAAGAAACAACAGAAAAAAATTAGCCATTTAAGATGGAACAGAATTACAAATATCTACAGTTGTATACTTTGGTAATAAAGTGTATATAGACAATTGTGGCCTTCATCAATTCTTAATTTCAGAAGATGATCTAGATGATTCAGAAGTCTATTGCTTCAATAGCCATTATTGGTTACTCCATTATTCTGATCTATAGAATCACAAGTGGTATTGCTTTTAACAATAGTCCCTTATTGTTCAGGATCCTATAATGAATTCTTTTCTGGGGATTGATGAGTTGATGGTACATGGCACAGCAATGTCTTTAACTATCAAGATTAAATTCTTGGTGGTTTTGTTAGGTCTAAAATACTTTGTAGTTCTAGGTTTGATGCCAAGTGGGCATGGCAAGAAGTAGTCAGCAATTGAGCAGTCTGCAATGTCTCGACTCATTACACCCTGTTTTTTCCCCTTGAGAACACAGCTTATATACCTGAGTGTATAACCACCTTCACCACATTCCCCTCCCTCAGAGTGAACGTCCTGGTCTGCTTTCAGTAGTAAAATGAATATTTCCTTCTATGATATGTTAAAACATCCTAACATTCAGATCGAATAGGGTGTGACTTACTGAAGCATTCGTTTAAAGGAATTACAGAAAAGAAAGTATCAAAATACGGCTAGCAATACCTTACCAATGGTTAATAAACACAGGTAAATCGCTACAATGAACAATGCATTCTTGAGGTTTAAACAGAAGCATACAACAACTCATGTGTAGATATATTTCTTAATTTACTTTATTAATGAGTCAGGGTTAGAAAGGGCATCTGAAGACAAACAGAAAGACAAACAAAACATCTGTTTCTGCTCTTCTACAAATTCTCAAACAAATTCTTTACTTTTTCTTCATTACTACATCAGGTTCAGAGTGCAGTCAAGGCGACTGAGGTGAAAATGGACAATGCGATGACAAAGTAGCCAGAACGGTAGACATCAGGGATCTTAAATCCCTTTCCGACATCCCACATCTAAAAGCAAAAAAAGAAGACAAAAATATAAATTCAAATGTAGGTAACAGGTAACAATTTGCAATGTTAAATATTACATAAATAAAATTAGAATTGTCCCATACAGTCCCACAGGTTTTGGTAGCAGCTGTGCAAACACTTTGAATAGTTAAAACCAAGTGAATATGCTGACAATCACTGAAAACCACAGTAATAATTATAGTAAACCTCCCACAACTGTATGTGTTCTGAGACAAAAGAGAAAAGTGCTTTGATTTGATAGTCCATTTCCAACAGCATAATTTAGCATTTAATGCAGCTACAACACCACATCTCTATGTTATGAGGAGTCACAGGCATGTCTGCTGTGGTTCATCAGCAATACTGACAGATTACTTCCTCAGGATCATATGAACATTTAAGTCTAGGGTTCATTTTTGACAAACTTTTCTCAGATTAAAAGTTTAGCAATGCGTTGATGTCACCATCACGGTTTAGTATTTTGAAACATCATTACTCTGATCTTGTTTCAAATCTCCAGCCTGATTTGTTGTTAGCAAAGCAAATGGTTTGCTAAAATAGAACCAAATTTCTAGTCAATTAGTCAAATATAGCTGCAACTGTGATGAGGGGGGCAGCCGTCCTGCAGAACAGAGTAAGGTGAAAATGGACATACATCAAAGTGTTTCTGAAATATGAGCTCACTTCATGTTTGCTGATTTTGCAACTTTAACTTTTTTGAGGCTTGGTCTGAACATGAATTGTGCTGAATCTGGTGAAGAATGGACAAAATGTGTGTCCTTTTAAAAATGCTACATTTTTGGAAATTAACATCAATGGGTGCATTAAGTTCAGCTTGATCCAAGGAGTCCAACACTACCTCATTTTAGAGGGCCTAGGGATCAATTACAAAAATTCCCAAACATTCTTCCAAATTATTTTTTTTTTTACCATATAGTTCTAGGGACTGCCATAGACACCCTGTAGAGAAACCCCACTATGATACCCTACAATTGCAAGCTTTTAAATAGGGAGGTTATATTTGGTTATGAAACTTATACAGACTAATGATGTGCACATGGACAACTGCACATAAGTATATAAAACAATGTTGTATAAAAGTGTTGCAGATCTCCATGAAGCACTCCAGGTGTTGTGCATGATATTTCCCTGCAGAGCTGCCATTACAGGTGGAACACCAGCAGAACTCTTTGGCTTCTACAGAAGTTGTAAGAGAACATAATGGGAATGTTGCCATTAAGACAGCTGGTTCTTGATCCACATTGCATGTTCTCAATCTAATTGAGAGCTTTAAGAGCGTTCATCAAGTTCTGACAAACAATTGCTTTTTCACATTATAACCTATTGAAATTGTATTTAGGAAAAGAAACAATAAACTGGCAAAAACTAGAAACCGTGTGCACATCTCCAAATGACATTAAAATGGATTAATTAGAGTCCTGATCCTGTTTTATTCACATCGCTAAGGAAATTAAAAGAGTAGAAGGCTAAAGCATACATCACCCCATTTTGGAAGATGGCATGCTGAGCCCTGCGGGAGAGCACACATTTTTCCTTTTTCAGTAAACGTACCTTTATGTTTACATTGATCGATAGTTAACTGTGTTGTGTATTCTTGTATTCTGTACGAGTGGTAATCAAATACTCAGCAGCATGTGTGAATAATTGAGAGGAATTGTAATGCTAATTTAGACTGCTTGGACAGACTTCCAAGTAAGTTCTTTAGGAAATCATATTTTTCATTCTTCAGGCTAATGTAAAAACTTGAGTAAGTAAGAATAAAAGCAATGTTCTTATTTTTCTTCTATATGTTTAATAAGCCTTCACTTTTGATCTGTATGTTAGTTTAAGCTCTTGCTTTGTAGTGTGTATGAATAGTTAATATACTGTTTAAAAGTCTTCAAATATGTGTAGTAGTTAAAGACCCACATTCAGTTCAGATCAGCTGATGTTTTTGGCAATGTTGCTAGACTGAAAATGTAACAGCAAGGAGAAAGAAATCCATTTAAATGAATGGGCACATGTCTGAGGGGAGCAAGTTTGCACTAGTTTGCAGTATCTGCAGTATGTTAAGAGTGTGTACATACAATTTTGTGCATGAGCAATGTCTTTTTCAGTTTTTATTTTGAGTCTGTACATGTATTCTAGTATGAGAAAAATAAATGTGTGTAATAGCAGTAAGAATCAGATACATTATCAAGCGCTTAACTTTTAGCAATATATACTTACCACATGCAAATCTTCCTTTTGAAATGTTTTTTAATGCACAATCCATATCACCTTTCACACACTAAACAAACTTCAGAAACAACAGCAAGGAACATGGCTGGTTCTCACATAATGTAATGAGTGTTAATAGTCTAGAATTTATTTTTTTCTATTCTGATCAACTGTGTTTGGATAAAAACACCTTTGTGGAAAGGTTAGATTTGACTGACTACACCGAATGTATAACTGAATCCTATTAACAACTTGCAATTCAAATTGAGACAAGTTCACTTAGCTTCTCAGGCTATTCTTGAGCATGCCTTGAGAACAATATAATGTAGCGCAGAACATGTTAGCACTGTCAAATGAATGTAGCTGCTACATCTTTAATAATTTAAATTGCTGGCTAGGAAGTTGATAATGTAGCTAATACCTCTTACTTCTGAGCTAAGGTACACATGCATTAGAGTCATAATATTATTAGGGAAATCAATCCACTAAATGTAGTTTCCCTGTTAACGCTTTTCCTTTAAATGATAACCATCCAAGTATTATCACAGACTTCAACTTCTCATCACTCAGAGGCACAAGGCCACTAGGTGTGAATTAGTGTGTGAATGTGTGTGTGAATATTGCTCTGTGATGGACTGGCATCACATCCAGGGTGTATTCTCACCTCACACCCTTTGTTCCCCAAGGTAGCCCCCGGGTTCACTGTGAGTCTCATTGGGAAAAACAGTTTCTAAAAGCGAGTGAATCAGTAATAAAATGACTCAGTTTCTACTGAAGTGAGGTGAGAACTGCTGTGAAGGTGGCATGGACACCACCAGAACAGCCTGCTCTACTACCAAACTGCTACTAAGAAACTGACTGACAATTTAGTTTCAGCATCATAGCTGCTACACATGTCTAGGAACACCTGCACTCAAGTCAGAAAGAACTGTTTCATATGTACAGCAAACACACAGCTGCTGTGGTAGGGTGACTGTGGTTGTTGCAATGTTGAGTATGTGCTTACCAGGTGGCGAATGCCATTAAAAGTGTGGTAGGTCAATGGGAAGGACAGGGCAAATTTGGCTGTGGTGATGAGAGCTGGACCCAGGGAAAACGAGTGGACCAGGTCCAGGTAGTAAGGAAAACTGCCCGGCAACACTAGAGCAGCAGCCGCAAAGGCAGTAACACCTGACCAAAACAGAAAATATTTAAAACTTAGATTTACACAGCAATAATACTGCTAAGATTATACAAACACTACACCGCCATAAGTGGTAATAGTCACCTTCTTAGCAGAAACTGCTTGAACTCCATACAAACATTTACAACAACTTCTAGATTTAAAGCAAAACCACTCAATACGATTTTTGGTCTAGCCAGATGGCAGTGTCTGGTGTCATTAATGACTGGTTTAACTGTCAAATGTTTAGTGAACATGTACTTGTTATATTTGAAATAAGTCAAACTATAACCTCCATTTTCTAATTACACAGAGGACATATTTTATACATTCTAGATAAGCAACGCCTGAAAGTATTTTCTTGATGGAATTATAGTGCACCAAGAAAAATCTCCTGTCTTACTGATTAGAAGACAGTTTGTCTGAGGACTGTCTGGAAAGTAATGAGAACTAAATTCCAGTGCTCTGTAGGGCTTACGCTTGGAAGTGCTGGTTCAGGGTCAGTTAGAGTGAGATCTCAATTAAACAGTAAGGCCCATTTCAGTTGCATCCTAGCCTTTGCTGTGCCCAGATGTTTGTTTTTGTGAAACTCTGCTCAAATGCCTCGTCACTGAACAATGCATAGTTTGGAGCAAATATTGCATCCTTTAATAAGACAGCCAAATGAACAGGAGTGATCACAGGAGATGAATCATGTGTGTTTC
The DNA here is from genome assembly GCA_025674545.1 of Hassar affinis. Lineage (NCBI taxonomy): Eukaryota > Metazoa > Chordata > Actinopteri > Siluriformes > Doradidae > Hassar > Hassar affinis. The sequence goes on from JAOVYV010000021.1 coordinate 9,448,781, forward strand.
AGTACGATCCTGAGACAAAAAGACAAAGTGCTGAACGGCACATGACAACATCACCTCACCCAAAGAAAGCTCGCATGAGCAAATAAAAAATCAAGTCACTGTTCATCATCTTTTTTTGATTCTCAATGGATCGACCATAAATAATTTGTATTAAAACACGTTTGAAAGGTGTGTGTGTGTGTGTGTTTGTGTGTGTATGCGTATATTACCTGCACTGAGCCCTACGCCTGTTCCTCTGTGAGTGATTGACATCATCATGGGGACTGACCACCTGCAAGGCACAGTTACCATAGTAACACAAGCTCCTGACAAGTAGTCACCATAATGACAAAATCTCTTCCACACACAATTCATATGACAAAATGCTTAACAGGGCTGTACTTGCTTTTTATGTCATGGATGGAAAGATGAAAATTAAATGCCAGAAATACCTTCTTTTTGTGCATTTAAATAACTGCCAACATCTAATGAATGCCAGACTGGCTGTCAAAAGTTATGAGGAAATAGAATGTAAATGAGAAGATTGCATTATGAAGATCAGTGGTTCTAAACCTTTTTGTAGCCAGGGAGCCCTTTAACTGTTAACTGTTTAAAAAAATAAAAATACAACATTTTAAGAATAAAGTCATAATATTCTGAGAATAACTTCATAATATTTTTATAAAAGTTATAATATATTGAGAAAAAAGTGGAAATATCTAATGTTCCTTCAAAAAAGTTACAGTAGTTTGAGAATAATGTTCTAATATTTTGAGAAAAAAAATGGCAATATTTTGAAAATAAAGTCACGATACAAAATGGTACAGATCAGAGCAACAGTCGTGTGTTAAAGTGAAGGTTGTTGAGAATTAGGTTATTGTTTCTTCTGTTGAAAGGGAAATCCCAGGCAGTGGTCATCAATGGTTATACCTGTGTACCATTCAATGAGTGAGAAAATAAGAATAATAATCAAAATTATCCCATAGGACTTGGTACAACTCAACATCCAGCCCCAAGTGCATTATTGTATGTGGATTCGTATGAGAAGCCTCATGATGAGTCCATACACTATAACACATTTGGAGCATACAGGCAACCACTGCCAGTGATCTCACTCAACAAAATCTTCCTCTCATTTCTTCAAAATAAATGCAATTTCTAGCAAATATGTTTAAAAATGTGATATGCCAGAAGCTTAAGAAGCCTATATTTTATTAAAAAAAAAAGCAAGGTATAACCTCAACAAATCCTCAATGTGTCATTTTAACACATTACTCTGATATGTACCATTCTGTCATAATGACTTGATTCTTGAAACATTGCAACTTTTTCACATAATATTAAGACATCATTCTCAAAATATTACAACTCTATTTTTGGACTTTTTTAGCTTTATTTTCTAAACAGTAGTCATAATATACAGAACAAGTGAGATGCAACAGGAAGATAGCAGAAAGTAACTGGTAATTCAAAAGCCAAATAACTGCATTTCCCAAACAACACAAGTTCCTACCATAATGTTAGCTTTGTATGTGTTGAAGACCTTACTAATCATCTTACTTCTAGTTACATGGGTAGAGACAAGCATTTCCTAGCAGTGAATAACTACTTGTCCTATCTCAGACAGGATTATTGCCAGGCATGGACCTTCTCATGAAGCTTCTCTGTTCTGTTTTGTACTAATAACAGACAGAATTGCTATTTTGCAATTTCAGTGAAAGTCCAGTAACAAATCCCTTTAGTCTGGTTTGAAGTGCTAGCAGCACACTCTAATATACAGGGGTTAGACAATGAAACTGAAACACCTGTCATTTTAGTGTGGGAGGTTTCATGGCTAAATTGGACC
>JAOVYV010000021.1:9456587-9469371 GCA_025674545.1 Hassar affinis
CAGATTTTGGCTTTTAAAGGCTGTGGTCTTAAACTTTTGATCAGCTGAAAAACGCATGTTTGAGTGTAAATGCAGTCTACAAAGATGAGAGTGATAAAAAGGACAAGCATAACATTGTGGGGAGAATGTGAGGTCACTGTGACAAGGTGAAGATTTTACTATTAGCACTCAGCCAAGAAATGAGCTGATGAGAATGCTACTTTAGTTCAGAAGGCAACTATGCTGGACATCTGAAATGAGCGGAAGTAGGACTCATATTAGTCACTTTTGATTAGCTCACCTCCTGGCCTCCGCCTCAGAATTAATTTGCGGATTTCGTCATAGATAAAGATGAGCAGGCTGTATGGAAGAGCACAGAACCACCAGTACACCCTAAAAAGAGAGAACATAGAATGGAGAGACAGAGCAGAGAGAGTTATGGAGGTGGAAGGAGAAGAGGGTGAGACGATAGTGAATTAGCAAGAGCAAATATGTTCTGCATTTCTGAGTAATTGTATCTACGTAAGTGAAATTCATAAAATGGAATAGGGTGTGTTCATAATATTTACTCCTAATGTAGATTTTTTTTGCTAAGATTATTTATATAGGGGACTTAGCTCTGGTCAGTAACTGCATGCAAAGTGTGTGTATGTCCAATATACATGACCTTTTTACCTTGTTGGAAAATTTAACACATGAGCAAGGTTAACAAGTTAGGATTAGACATGGCATTATTAAGCTATTCATATGCAATACATAAAACCAAGGTAGTAATAAACAAGAAAGTGTGTATGAGCAAGAGAGAAAGAGAGAGAGAGAGAGAGAGAGTCTGTCTCTTACTTGAGCGGGTACATGCGCAAAGCAACATCCATTCCGGGGCAGTAGGACAGGAAGGCAGCAAGGGCCGTCTCAGCAAACAGGCCAAAGATCAGAATCTTATTTCTACAGGACAGGAAATTAAATTTGGTTCCATTAGGAGTGACACTAAAAACCTTCTTCTGCGTGGGAAAAAGAATGTATCTAATCTTTTCATATTATTATTTTTTTAAAGAGTTTCCACTCTTTGTTTCCACACCACATGCACCTCTCTTTCTCACATACATTCTTACACCACGTACTTCATGCCCTGCTGAAAAAGGGAATTTCTGCGTGTTTTGCAGATGATGAGGTCTGCCCACTGCACCACCACAATGCTCACGAAGAAGGACGTGTGACAAGTGAACTCCACGATCTTGCGCTGCTCATAGGTCTGAATCAAAAAAAGAAAGCAAAAAGTGCACAAACAGAAATAAGTAATACAATTTTATTGTCAATGTGCAATGTACAAGTGTTAGTGTTTTAGAATGCCTGTTTTCATGGATATCTGCATGCTAATAATCTCAATAATCCTTATATATTTTAAGGAACAAAGGCATGATATGTATCATTTTCCTTTCTGAATGAATTATTATTTATGCATAGATATGAAAGGCAGAATTTTGAATTTCCCTTTCTTTGTCTAGTTGGAGAGGCAGGAAGTGTGGTCACCTTTCTGGCAGATGCTGGTTGTTGTGTAAGAACCAGAGGTAAACAGGCTATTGTATTTGGAGATGATGGGTTGGGGAGATTGTATATTACAAATTGTAGGAGAAAACCTTGTTACGCCCTGATATACTATAATTTTGTATTTTGTGATATACTGTATGTTCTCTTTTGGAAACTGAAAGAGACGTTTGGACAGGGGAGGGCCCTCTGTTATGTGAAATATTATTATTCATACTGTGTTACTCATACAGTGATTAGCAAATCATATGTGATGGGCAGATTCTGTGTCCAAAGAGGGTGTGACTGTTTTAGCTTTGCACCGAGATCGGAATACGTCACAAGGAGGAGATCTCTCTCATGCTAATACACTCCCCCAAGGAACCAGTGATCCTCTGCATTGATTGGCTCCCTCTCCTCGACCCACTTATTTCATGGAAGGAGAGCGAGATTCGTAAATGGTCCCCATATTGCTTTTCCCACTGTCTGAGTCCAAAGTTATGCCCCATTCGCACAACTTGAGTTGAAACCCCAGACCTGGCTATAGCGGTTCATGTTCCCCCAGACTTAGAAAAAGTGTTTAATAAGCAATGGGCCAAAGGCCTCCCACCTCATCGGCCTTTCGACTGTTCCATAGAATTATTGCCAGGTTGTACTCCTCCCTGCAACAAGATCTATGTCTTTTCCCTCCCAGAACAGCATGCTATGGAGGAGTACATACAGGAGGCTCTCAAGCAGGGACACATTCGACACTCAACATCGCCTGCCTCAGCAGGTATTTTCTTTGTGGAAAAAAAAGGAGGCGGTCTCAAGGCCCTGTATTGACTATAGAGGCCTTAACAAAGTCACACTATGAATACCTGGTCATGCCATATGGCCTAGCTTCAGCTCCAAGTGTTTTCCAGAACCTAGTTAATGAAGTTTTCAGGTATTTGCTCGGCAAATATGTCCTAGTCTACATTTAAACTTCTGTCTGCTCTGTCTGCTCTTGACTCCATTCAGTGTGGGATACTTACAATTACGACATATTGAAGGTTAAAAATAATATTTATTATTGTAATGAATAGTACTTAAAAGTATAAAAGTACAACAAAATAAGTTTTGACAAATAACAGTAAAATGTATAAAAAAAATTAAAAGTTTAAACAATACTACCATAGAGTATTGTTAGGAACCGCTAGACCATGCCCACTTCCCTTCCGCATTCCTCTAGTCTTGCCTTCTAATTCCTTTCTCTCTCCTCACTGGGTGTGGCTGTCCCTACTTCCGGTTCCGTTTTCTATTTCTAGGTCTCCTCTTTCGAACTGGCTTTGCGAAGTATTGGTTTGCCAGCCTGCCATTTCTGAGCATGTTTCCTTATCTTTAGAGATAGCTTTGGTCGTCAGTTTTTTCCTTCGTCTTTTGCGTGAGTGAGTCTCTTCCCCGTGCGAGTGTTTTTCCGGGTGTTTGGTGAGTGCGTGTCTGCCTTTGATTGTGCGTTTGTTTTGTGCTTGCGTCTCCCGCTTGCTTTTGTTTGCGTGTGTGGCTTCCTGTTCCCGTTTCTGTATTGTGCTCCTTTTGTTCTTTTGTTTTATTAGCTTAGGCTTTTTCCTTTCTTGTTTAGGAGCTTCCCTGTTTTACTTTGCAGTGCGTTGAGTCGGCCGGCTGTTTGCATTGGTTGCCGCGCGCTGGTTCATGTTCCCCTGTCCTTATTCTGTAAATAGTCTACTAACCACACATTTATCTTTATCTAGGTACTCTTCACTTACTAACCCTCTGTGTCCCGGACCCCTCTCTCTCTCCTTTGCTTTCACTGCACTCTCTCTCTCTCTCTCTCTTCACTCTCGCTCACCCGGGCCCGCTTAGCCAGTTTACACTTTCTCACTTCCCCGCTATCTGTCTCCGGAGCCCTTCCGCTTCGGCCTCCATCCTTCCTTCCCCGTCCGATCTCCTCCTCTCTTCCGGACAGCTGCTCCTATTCTCTCTCCTTCCTCTTTTCCCTACGCTCATCCCAGAGTTTGTTATTTTTGGCTGGTCTCTCTGCTGTGCTTCATCTCCCGGCAGATTCCTCGCGACGGCCGCTACCCCTGTCGTCGTCCTGCCTCCCGTCTCGCTTACTTGCTACTTACACAGCGCCTCCTCTCCAGTCCACCTTCCCATCTCCTATTACTGACTCTCATTTCTGTTAGCTACAGTTTTTTATTAAACTTGGACATTGTTGTTCCGCATCTACATCTCCTCAGCCCTTATTTCCACCAGTTCATAACAAGTATTAAAGGAAACATTAAAGGAAATAGTGTGTGTGTTGTGTGGGCCTGCCATATGAACAACAAATGAAATTACTTTAAAAAAATCAAGCTGAAATAAATAATACTTGAGAAAAATATGGCTGAAACAATATTCAATCTATAAAATGTTTAACAAATCCTTGACAAATAAACTCACTCAATAAACTTTACAGTAAAGGGAGTTGCATTCTGCCTTCTGGTGGGCAGACACAACAAAAGGGATAAAATTATTTCATATTGGTCTTATTCAAGTAGTGTAGTGGTAGAGATTTTTGACTGATATGTACCTAATAGCATGTAATACCACCACAAGCACAAATATCAGGTGCAATTTGATTTTGGCATGCACTGGACATGTTTCTGGATGTAGGAGACATCAGTATTAAGCCATTCTTACATTGAAGAATTGTGCAGTTTTCATTGATGCTTTCCCTGGCGTTTTCAAGAGGATTCATTCATTCATTTTCTTGCCCACTTATTCCTTTTCAGGGTCACGGGAGAGCCTAGCCGGCAGCATAGGGCGCAAGGCAGGAACAACCCTAGACAGGGCGCCAATCCATCGTAGGGCACACACACGCACACACTAGGGCCACTTTAGAGACACCAATCAACCTAACATGCATGTCTTTGGACTGTGGAAGGAAACCGGAATAAACCCACGTGAACACAGGGAGGACATGCAGACTCCACACAGAAGGGACCCAGACCACCCCCCACACGGGGATTGAACCCAGGAACTTCTTGCTATGAGGCGACAGTGCTACCCACGGAGCCACCATGTCACCCTACTTCAAGAGGATTCACATATGAGGATTTTGCAGGCCAGTCCAGATATGTGAATGCTCCTGAATTTTAATCATGCAAATCAGTCACAATTCTGATGAGAATTTTCAGAAGACTGGGATTTTTGCCATTGCTGGTAGACCCGTATGACTGTATGATTTGATACACTTGCAAATTCAGCTACTTCCTTCACACTGTGGCCTTTGGCATGCCCAAATGCAAGCACTCCTTTTTGCCAATCATTAACATCTGCTTTGCGGTTTTTACACACATCAAACGAGACATTGACACTGCACTGTACCACCTCTTCTCAATCTGTGAAGCTTGTTGCACACCCTGCAGGTATTTATAGTTAATCATCCTTGTGTATTTCATATAGAGCATTTGTCTGAATGTTTGATACATTGGCATGCAAAGGATGCATGTTCCAGAATATTGATCTTCAACATATATAACAAATAAGTTGCATACAAATATTTATTCTCTAAGACTGAGTTGCACTTTGTATAACTCCAGCAGTGATTTTATGCCTATGAGAGAATATGTCTGTAGGTCTGTATAACTGGAATCTGTGTCTGTGTGAACAAGTGCTTGTACCCATTGCTGTCCATAGCTGTCCTCAAGATCGTTGACATTGCGGTCATCCCAGTCAAGTCGCAATCCCAGAAGTCCATAAGGCAGAAATCCATTTTCTGCCAATATCACAAAGTACGTAAAGAACCCAGCAAGAGCCTGGATCATACCTACACATATACACATATAATCAAATTAGTTTAAACAAGTGAAAAAAAAAAATTAAACAACAAAAGAAAAATGTTGATTATGGCATGGGGTTATGGCAAATTAGTACAAATCAACACAAAGTAATCTGACTGATCATTGGGTACACTGGTCATATCCACAGTATATGAGGGATGTAAACAACAATCGTGCACAATACATCCTGAACCAAAGCATCTGTTTCTGCTTTATCTGTGATCTATACAGGGCTGTGAGCTGTCCTGATGTTCACAAACAAATTAGTTTCTACTCTGCTGCAAGATCCCCTGTTTGACTGTATTATTGGCCAATAGGAAGTGTATATCCCCCACCTGCAGGCTTATTCATTTATGTGGCTATACAGTACCAGATGAGGTGATAGACAAGAGTATTTTCTGCAACTGTAAGGCATGCTTCACATGTTACCAATGGCATTACATTGTAGTTAGGACAGGGATGTGTAAGTGTCTGTCACATATCAGGTTCCAAACAATTTGTCAACGTGATTCCTTTGGTCAAGGTAATTGTGGTGACAGAATAAACAACGTAATTGTGGTGACAGAATAAACAACTTGCCATCCTTCTCTGAAATAAACAATAAAAGTTTGTGAATGTTGGCAGTTTCAACAATTCACACAAGCTAAAACTGAGTAACTGGGAAAACGTCACTATTTTTTAATGAAACCACTCCAGAATGAATGTAGATAGAACTAGCCCCATAAAATCTTGAATACACAATATCATATTTTTTAGTTCAACGGATATGTAGAGAAACCCAATCAAATAGCATCCAAACTGTTTTTGAATATGTTTCAGTTCCTTTATTACAAAACCTATTTCCAGAAAAAATTGGACACTTTCTAAAATTGCAATAAAATCTGTGAATTGTTAGTTCATGTGAACTTTTATTTAATCAATAAAAATGCAATGGAAACATTTTCACTGTTTTCACTGACAAACCTAACCTGACAAACCTAAGTAACACTATTCTGGAAGTTTCCACAATTAACATTTTAACTGGTAACAGGTGAGGTCATCAAGATTGAGTATAAAAGGAGCACCCACCAAAGGCTTATTCTGTGCAAGCAAGGATGGGTCATTTTTCACCACTTTGTGCCCAATTTTTAAGAGAATTCTCAGTCAGTTCAAATACAGTGTTTCTCAGACCACAAAACTGCAAAGAATTTAGATCTTTCACCATCTGTATCATCAAACTGTATCATAATATCATGAAAGGATTCAGGGAGTCAGGAGAAATCTTGGTGCAAAAAAGGTAGAGGGTAGAAACCACTGCTGAATGTGCGTGACCATTGAGCCCTTAATTTTTAATAGAAACGCAGGTGAGTTTTCTGGGCCAAAAGTCATATTACATGTACCAAAAGACTGTTGAGCAGCTGTTGTCATGTATACAGCATGAATGGGCAAAAGGTTCACTTGCAAAACTATATCAATTCGTATCTTCAATTCCCAAATGATTAAAAAGTATAATTAAAAGAAAAGGTGTGACCTAGTGGTAAATTTGCCTCTTTTGAGTCTGTTGTAGGCATCAATTATTTATTTATTTTTTTAATTACTTTTTTAATGAATAGAATTGAGTTTGTCATTGAATGTTAAATGCTAAAATGTTAAAAATGCTAAAAATTTCTTTGTCCTTTGTCTGTTAAATAATTTAAAAAAAGGTGGATCTTTCTGAATATTCCTGGGCTGTTTAACTGATTGTATAATGCCCATTAATTGCATTCATTGGGATCTAAAGGTTAAGATGGTTGCCTTGAATCATTTAACCAGACTCAAAATTTCACAGTGGAAAAAAATGATGCAAAAGCACCACTTCCTTTATTTTTGGTAGGTACAGGCTTGCCCTTGTGTGTTAGCATATGTCTTACCAATCTGCCCATATGCCATACTAATGAGTCTCTCGTTGACCAATTTGTCAGTTTTGGGGTTTCTGGGTTGACGTTTCATAATGTCACTTTCTGCTGACTCATAAGCCAGAGAAATGGCAGGGACCTGGAAAAAAAGAAAAGGGAGATTGAGAGGGAGAAAGACAGAAATAAAGAAAGTATGACTGTGCCTATGGGCAGTAGCAGTAGAACAGCAGCCATATAATATAAGTTTTTTGTATATTTGTGTGGCTGTTTGTGCACATGGAAGTGTTTCTTTGTCCTCAAGAGCACAAAGGACATTCATGAATTGAACATGACAAAGACAAATAGAGAGATATAGAAAGGAAAATGAAGAAAGTGACTGAGTGAGAGAGCAGCCTCCTTCCAGTCTGACACATATTTGTAGACTGAATGCAGACCACTGCAATGGTACCTGGGGCAGAGTTATGTGTAAGGATTGAGCCTCTCTCTCTCTCTCTCTCTCTCTCTCTCTCTCTCTCTCTCTCTGTCTGTTTCTCTTTTTGTGTGTATGTGTGCATGTGTGTTGTCTCTTACCATGTCAGTTCCCAAATCAATACAGAGGATGGTGACAGTGCCCAGAGGCAGAGGAACACTTGCAATGATGAAGAGGAGAAAGGGAGAGATCTCAGGGATATTGCTGGTAAGAGTGTAGGCTATCGACTTCTTCAGGTTATCAAAGATCAAACGACCTTCAGAAGATAGATAAAAGAGATGACAGATGATTCTGCAATTGGTCTTTCTTCTTTTATAACATTAATACCCCTTTTCTAGAGTTTATGGTTTATAGCATATTAGAAACAGTGTTTGTCAATAGAATCTATGCCACAGCATTAAATACAAGCGTGATAAAAACTGTGTAGGGAACAAGGGGGGAACAAGAAGGGAACAATACTTATTATATGATGTAACAAAAGAGACCATTTAAACAAGAGAAATCAAAAAGACTAAACTTTGGACATTTAGCCAGTTGTGAAATAAATCCTCAATAATAATTTTGTATCTTTTAATCTTCTGATTTTTAATCTTCCGATCTTGCCTTGTTATGTATTTTTTAGATTTACCCAAATTGTACTATTTGCTGATCACCTGACTTTCTGGTGACTTTTGTTTTTGGTTTTTGTTTCACATTAAAAAACTCTTTGCTGTTGTCTTTTTACTAAAAATGCCAACTCTAAAATGCCAACTCCCATTTGCATCTACCTCTGACTATGACAAAGAATTCATTGGTGAATGGAGATTAACATTAACATTGTGAATGGAGATTAACATTTGTTAAACATCTGATATGCATCCCCTTTTAAAGGTATTTGAACAGCAAGGCCATTTCATGTTTCATGTTTGATAGACACTAAAGACATCTGGATTTGAGATCAAAAGATGAATATGAGACAATATATCACAAATTTAGGGTTCATTTCCTCATATTTACATAGAGATGTGTTAAACAATTTAAAATATCGCTTATAACTATATCGCTAATAACTATTGTGTTGGCAGTGTGTTTTAGATCATTGTCTTGCTGCATGATGAAGATCCTCCCAATAAGTTTGGATGTATTTGCTGTAAATTGGCAGACAGAATGTTCTGTAGACTTCTGAATTCATTCTTCTGCTACCTTTAATAAAGATTAGTGAGCCTGTTCCAGAAGCAGCCATGCAAGGCCAAGTTATGACACTACCTCCACTGTGCTTGAGTGATGTGCTTGTATGTTTTGTAATCATTAGCAAATCCTTTCATTGTCCACATTATGGCCTTTCCATCACTGTGGTAGAGGTTAATCTTGGTTCCATAACCTTTGAGATCAAGTTGCTAAACTGTATGCATGATGACCTATTACAGGGTTATTGTACCAGGTAATTGACCAGATAGTAAGTCAAGTGTGACAGCCTCTTGATATAATTTTATTTGAGTCTATGCTGATGAATGTTATTAAATGATATTGTTCTTCCCCCAACAAAATCTAGGGTCACAAGCCACTGCTTTGCTCTTCTGTAAAGAAATTGGAACCATGGTGTGAAGGACAAGGTGAATGAACAGTGTCTTGCATGCAGTGTAGTTCAGAATTTTATAAAGAAAACATTCATTCCTCCATGTAGAAAGAAAATTGTGTATGATACTAGTAATTAGTCAACAGTGTCATATTTATGTATTTTATACCACTGCTATTCTTAATATTTCTTTACCCTTACTGTTTAATCTCTATATCTTACCCTCCTCCACCCCTGTTACAATGGATGCAAAGTTGTCATCCAGCAGGATCATGTCAGCCGCTTGTTTTGAGACGTCAGATCCAGCTATTCCCATGGCAATGCCAATGTCAGCCCTCTTTAGAGCAGGAGAGTCATTTACACCATCACCCGTTACTGCCACTATAGCACCCTGCAAATGTAAACAACAGTCAGACTTTGACCCTAGTCTAATGCCAACAACCATTAAACTTTATTTAAAAACTTCTAATAGAGGTATTCCAAAACAGCATCCATTTTGTACAAGCAGCAATGTATAGTATCTTGAGAAGACAGGTGGCCAACCTCCACCTGTTAGAAACCGGTGGGCAGCTCCCTCGGGCAATTAGCTGTCAGCCAGGATCACCTGGCTGAGCATGCATTTAAGCAGGCTCTCGGCCAGAGTTCCTCGTCATATCCTTGATCTTTTGTGCTCACCTTTCTTTGTTAGGGATACAGGTAACATGAGGTTTGTTAGGTATCTCATGGGTAGGCTTCGGCCAAGGTAATTTGAGGCAGGGAAAGAGCTTCTGGTGTGACTCCTCTTCAGCTACTCCTCCCAGCTCGTAGAAATAGCCATTATCTTTACCCTTCCTCCTCTCTTGCTGTGGAAGCGATATTCCCAGCGCCCTTTTCCCTATCGCTTAAACCTCTGAATACTACTCTGCTAATCAAGATTTCCTCTGATAACACGAGGCTCACTAGGGATCTTGTGGGTAGGCTTCAGCTGAGGTATCAAGGCAGAGTCTGTGCCTTTCCGGTGTGACTTCTCTGCGGCTATTCTCCTCCCTTCTCTGGGGAAATAGTCACCCTTTACTCCCTTCCTCCTCTCACGCTGTGGACAAGTTCTCCCTGGTGTCTTTTCCAACCCTTTGTCAATCTTTAATTAAAATCTCTCTTTCATTCAACTCCCGGTTTTTCTGAGTGTTTATCCTGTGTTTGAGCTCCGCTATGAGCGGCTCCTTAGTTTGCCTTTTTCTTTGCTTCTCAGTTTTCCTCCCAGCTGAGTTAGCCTTAGGGGTTGACATTCTGTGTGTGTGTGTTAAGTGGGCTCGTGCCGGTTCGTGCCCTGGTTCATTCACTGCTTACATGCTCGGTTTCTTCCTCCTTTGAGTTTCTTAAATAAATAAACTATAATCCTTTGGTTTTCCTTTTTACTAAAAAAAAGGAAAGGTAAAATAAAATTTACGAAAATAAAAACCTCAGTTTCCTTTTTTCCCCCTTCCAGCCAGGTTGAGTAATAACAGCCCGGCTCTCTTTATTTAACCATTTAGGTTTTTTTTTTCTTCCCGCGCTTGAGTCCTCCCCTACCAACACAACCCCACCATCGACTGGAGCACGGGGTGTACTCATGAGTGGTTCACTCATGGGTGAACAAGTAACTCCTCCTGAAGCTCTGGAGGACATGCCGACAGTCTACCGGAATCTGAGCCAAGTATTTAGCTCGACTAAGGCTCGGCAACTACCACCGCATTGTCCCTACAACTGTGCGATTGATTTGCTCCCAGGTACGTCTCCTCCTCGAGGCCATCTCTTTGCCCTGGCGGCTCCTGAAAAGAAGGCCATGGAGGAATACATTAAAGAGACCTTAGATTCAGGGTTCATTCGGCCGTCAAACTCAGGGGCACTCTGTGTGTGTGTGAAGCGGGCTCGCGCTGGTTTGCGCCCCAGTTCATTTATTGCTTATATGCTCGGCTTATATGCTCAGTTTCTTCCTCCTTTGGTTTTCCTTGTTTAAAAAAAAAGGAGAAAAAAAAGGAAAAGGTAAAATAAAATTTAAGAAAAGAAACATCTCTGTTTCCTTGGTTTTCCCCCTTCAGGCCAGGTTGAGTACTAACAACCTGGCTCTCTTTATTTAACCTTTTGGGGGGGTTTTTTTCTTCCCGCTTGAGTCCTCCCCTACCAATTCATAACACCACCTAAACTTTTCTGAATGAACTACATGGCCTGCTCTATGGCATGGTAGATTTTGCCTTCTTTTAGCTCTTCTTCTGATCATTCTGGATGAGAGACAGCATGGGTACACCATGGTAGATTAAGTTCTGTCAGAATTCCTCCACCATCATATTTGCTCACATATTCAAATTCTAATCTTAGGTGATCTCCACTAGAGGGCTGTACCACAAAGTAATTTTAAAAACCTTGGTCTTTCTGTGTAATAGCAGCCAACATTCACACATTGGCATAATCAGTGTCACAACACAGGTTACCAGCTCAATAATTTGAGCCAGGGTTTCCTCATCAAGTCCTGTGGGCATTCACTAGAACACTGAAGACCAGAGACTACACTCACGCTGGATCAGACACTTGTTGGAAAATCTGGAGATGGAGCAGATTAAGGTGGTACATTTTACATCTGAAGAGGAAACTATTAAAGAATACAGTATAAGTAGAATTCAAAGGAACATAAATAAATATGTTAATCAAATAACTGTGCAAACATTAAATACAAATATATGACAGTTTTTACAAATATTTTTAAACACATACTAAAATGACTACCAGGCACATAGTAACTAAATAATGAAAAAACACTTTCTACGTGTTTCTTTTTTAATCCACTTGAAGTTTTATTTTACAGACAAAATTTTCAGATTTTTTTTTTTCAGATTTTTTTTTGGTATCCATCCTGGTTCAGTGTGCCTTCAATTTTGAATAAATCCCCAAAAGTGTCACAGGCAAAACACCCCCACTCCATCACAGCTCCTCCTCCATGCTTCACAGTGGGAACCAGGCATGTGGAATCCATCCGTTCTTTTCTGTGTCTCACAAAGACATGGCGGTTGGAACCAAAAATCTCAAATTTGACTCATCAGACCAAAGCACAGATTTCCACTGGTCTAAAGTCCATTCCTTGTGGTTCTTGGCCCAAACAAATCTCTCCTGCTTGTTACCTCTCCTTAGCAGTGGTTTCCTAGCAGCTATTTGACCATGAAGGCCTGATTTGCACAGTCTCCTCTTAACAGATGTTCTAGAGATGGGTCTGCTGCTAGAACTCTGTGTGGCATTCATCTGGTCTCTGATATGAGCTGCTGTTAACTCTGAGGCTGGTGACTTGGATGAACCTGAGAAGTAGAGGTGACTCTTGGTCTTCCTTTCCTGGGTCGGTCCTCATGTGTGCCAGTTTCGTTGTAGCGCTTGATGGTTTTTGCGACTCCACTTGGGGATACATTTAAATTTTATGCAATTTTCCAGACTGACTGACTGATTTCTTAAAGTAATGATGGCCACTCATTTTTCTTTAGTTAGCTGATTGGTTCTTGCCATAATTTGAATTTTAACAGTTGTCCAATAGGGCTGTCGGCTGTGTAGTAACCTGACTTCTGCACAACACAACTGATGG
>JAOVYV010000021.1:9473008-9484650 GCA_025674545.1 Hassar affinis
ACATGCTCATGTCCTCCTGCCTGAATATAAGTTACATGAAGACAGTGGGTAGGGACACAAAAGATGGTACACAAGTCAGTGGGTAGGGACACAAAAGAAGGTAAATCAAGAAAAGACAGAGGTGAGAAGGAGACAAGTATAGAGACAGATTGGTAAAGAGAGATATAAAATGGAAACAGAGATGGGCAGTGACAAAGAGAGCCCAAAAGAGAATTTTAGAGATAGTTCTTCATAGTGACAGTGGCCAGAAGCCACAGTGTGTTTTGTGTGTGTGTGTGTGTCTATGAAAGAGAGAAAAAAAGGTTAATTTCACCCCTCCTAACCGCAAGGGATGGTGAGAATCACCTGCATACCTTTTTGTGCAAGTGTGCACTCATGCTAAGACTTTCCAACAAAGCCAGGTAGTGAAATGGACTAGTATTTTCAACAAATACTGCTGCATACAGCCACGTTTCCCTTTCCTCTTCTCATCTAGGACACATGTAGGACCACCTGCACACAATTTGGAGCTGTCTGGCCTAGACCTTGAACTTGTTTTACATGTTCCTGTTAGTATTGGAACAATCCCTCCAATATACAGAACCCCTCTTTCCTAGTGTTGGGACACCTACATGTAGACCAGTACATGGTATGACTCTCTCCATTCAGCTGGGCATGTGCAAATCAAACCAGGGTTGAATTGCATCCATCATATTTGTTTGTCAATGTTATTATATGTAGGTCAAGCCATGTAAATACCGTACTGGTACACATCACCCCTTGAATTCCAATGGCATTCCTTTTCAATGTCCTACCCTTCTGCCTCTCCTTGGTGGCAGAATTAATGTTTTCACCTTTCTACCTCTTCCTAGTGGCACAAGTGAAACTTTTCCCCTAATGGCCAGATATCAGGATACTGCTGTATTTAAACATATGCTCCCTACATGGTCCCACTAGGGAGTAAGCCATTCTGGACCTGTGCTTGCACACATTACTACAGTTTTCTCATCAAAGTAGGCCACACAATTCATTGGAGACTTGAAGTCTCATATGCGACTTGAAGCACTGGTAATACTAGTCATCCTGTCACCTCGGTGTGTGGTAGTTTTTTTTTCTTGCCAGTCAAATTCAGCCAGGCCACCACAGCTTCTGTTAAGTGTGCTAGGACTATTAAGAACATCTGCAGCAGTAAGGCTTGCTGACTACAGGCTTTACAAATGTAGGTTATCAGGCTGTGGCTGGACCAAACTCCACATATGGAAAGATGTTCTTGTCACAGAGAGGTGTACAATATTGTGATGTTCAGCTATATAAACATACCCCAATTCTGTATCAACCAACCTATTTACAATGCATTTAGAATATCTTTAGACCCTTTCACACTGACATACATTTTGTTCGGTTGTGGTCTTGTACAAAAAAAATGAAATAAAATCAAGTGTTCCCTCATAAATATGCACTTAATACCCCCCATAATGAGGAAGTGAAAACAGAATTTTAGATTTTTTTTGTAAATGTATTAAAAAAGGAAAAACTAAAATTTTGCATGGACATAAGTTTTCAGACCCTTGGTTATGGCCCTTGAAATTTAGCTCTTGGGGGCCTATCATTTCTCTTGATCATCTTTGAAATGTTTCTACACCTTCATTGGAGTCCACCTGTGGTAAATTCAGTTGATTTGACATTATTTGGAAAGACACATCCCTGTCTATATAAGGTCTCACAGCTGACAAAGCATTTCAGAGCAAAAACCAAGCCATGAGGAGGAAAGAACTGCATGATAGTGTGGGGGTACAGATCTGGAGAAGGCTACAGAAAAAAATCTGCTGCACTGAAAGTTCCCAAGAGCATAGTTGCCTTCAAAATACTTAAATTGAAGAAGTTTGGAACAACCAGGACTCTTCCTAGAGTTGGCCACCACACCAAACTAACTAATCAGGGGAGCCTTTGTAATAGAGGTGAACAAGAACCCAATGGTCACTCTGGCTGGGCTCCAAAGATCCTGTGTGCAGATGGGAGAAACTTCCAGAAGGTCAACCATCACTGCAGCTCTCCATCAGTCTAGGTTTTATGGCAGAGTAGCCAAAAGACACAGGAAAGCCCATATGGAGTTTGCAAAAAAGGACTTAAAAGACTCTGAAACTGTGAGAAACAAGATTCTCTGGTCTGTTGAAATCAAAATTGAACTTTTTGGCCTCAATTCTAAGTGTCATTTCTATAGGAAACCAGGCTCAGGCTGGGCCAAAAAGATTCACGTTCCAACAAGACAATGACCCTAAGCCCACAGCCAAGACAACACAGACGTGACTTAGAGACAACCCTGTGAATGTCCTTGAGTGGCCTAGCCAGAGCCCTGAAATCCTATAAATCCTATAAAATCTACAAAAATCCAGATGTGCAAACCTTGTGGCATCATCGCTGTAATCGCTGCTAAAAGGGCTTCATAAGTATTCAGGCCCTTTACTGCGTAATACTTATGTCAATGCAATATTTTGCCTTTTCGATAAATTTACAAACATTTCTAACATTCTGTTTTCACTTTGTCATTATGGGGTATTTTAGCACAAGGCTGCATTATAAGAAATGTGCAAAAATTGAAAGTGTCTGAAGAATTTCCAAATGCATTGTATATACATGTATTACCTGACCCCATACCAAGCCCATTCACAGTTAACACCACTGACAGCAACTCATCTGCACAATAGTGGAGTGGACACCTGTTTGGATGGTGTGTATATTCAGGGATGGCACATATGGACCTCCTTTATCAAAGCCAAGTCAACTGATTACTCCCTGGCTCCCTGGCAGAACCTTACAGCCTACTAAGGTAGGGAGCGCAGGCCAAAAAAAGATGACTGACAGACAGAATATTTATTGTAAATCATACATAATACATAACTATCTGACTTTGTGAAAATGTCAAGTAAGTATGTGTGCACACATCCACAAGACTCTTACTGCCTAATGGTTATGTAGAATTCATAGAAGAACAGTTACATACATAAGTAGTGTTTATTTGTCTGCAATATTTTGTTCATTCATGGATTCTGTGTGAAGGAGGAAAGGTGACTACATGCATCTGTGCAAAAGTGATCTTTGTTTATCTATGCATGTGTGGATGTAAACTTCACCGTGACTGTTGCCAACAGTCCTTCAGGCACATTGGCAACGATAATGCCAATGAGGAAGATGACAGCCTCAAGCCATGTGTATCCAAGGATGAGTGAGAGGATAAAGAATGAGACACCGAGAAAGACAGCTACACCAGTAATGATGTGGATGAAGTGCTCAATTTCCAAGTTGATGGGGGTCTGGCCCACCTCCAACCCAGAAGCCAGGGTTGCTATTCGCCCCATAACTGTACGATCTCCTGTTGCAATCACAATGCCACGGGCTGTGCCTGCATACACACAAACACACAAATACATATACCCATATCTAAGAGAGTACATGTAAATCTTGAAAAAATTAATAAATGTAGGCTGATAGTGAACAAAAAACTGTATCTGTATATGTGGACAAATAAAGAAGCCATTGAAAGGAGACCAGTCACACATTTCTGATCAGTTTAATAGTTGTCTACTAAACAAAGATTCACACTAAATCATCACATTGTGGTGTACTTTATAAACTGTTGCACCGATTTATTCCAGATGATACAATGCATTACTAACTACTCCGTTTCTCCCAGTTTTTTCTCCCAATTCTCATCTCCCATATTTCAGTAATAAGTCTTCTGTGAAATTGACTAGCACTTTTTCTTTGAGTCAGTAAATATGCCAACATATGCTGGACATTGAAGTCTACATCACACTGCTTGTAGACTGTGTAGATAAAGAAGCAGTTTCCCTTTTTAGACCACCCACACTAGAGGCCACTGAAGCAGAAAGAGCTGATCTGTGCTTTTGCCCTGCATATGTTTTGTTTTGTTTTAAATTTCTGCATGTGCATATGCCTTTGCCTCTAAAATCTGACAGTTTGATGATCTGAAACATTTAAATGTAATAAATTAGCAAAAATGAAAGAAATTGGGAAGAGGCGGTGTAAATGTCACAGCACTGTAAATGTCATATTATGGGCCTACTGTAGCTTCAGAGTCTAGCTAATTGGTTTTATGTAGTAGAAGATAATAATATATCCATTTTCATTCATTCATTCATTCATTCCTTTTCCTAACCGCTTATTCTCTTTCAGGGTAATGGGAGAGCCGGTGCCTAGCCGGCAGCATAGGAACAACTCTAGACATGGCGCCAATCCATCGTAGGGCACACACACGCACACACTCACACCCTCTGTGACTTCTGGGGGCAATGTTGTCACAGTTAGGACTACATCACGTCAGACCTCCAGAAGAAGTCAAGGGACTACAAGGCCCAGACAGACCTTGGGCAATTAGGCTTGACGAGGAGCACCTGGCTGGGCGAGCATTTAAGCCTCTCCGTGCAAGGGCTCCTTGTCACACCCTCTCTCTATGCTTGCGAATGCACGCTATTGTTCAGGGAAAGATCGGTAGCGAGGAACGTTAGGTTCTGAGCAGGTAGGCCTTCGGGCTGAGGTAATCTGAGGCAGGGCAAAGTTTAGCTGGTGTGACCCCAAATCTCTCTTCCGGCTTATGCCGGCTAAGACTCTTTACTTTCCCTCGCCTCATATCTCTTAGCCTTCCCCCCACGCTGCTCCAGCACGGGACTGCCTCCCCTTCTTTCACGCACTAACTTCCTGGTTGGTTTCGTAGTGTCGAGGCGCTCCTCGTGCTAACGTCCAACCCACGCTTTGTTTTCCGTCCGTTCCTTTTCTTGGCTTATTTTGAGTCTGCCCTGCGCAGCCCTTTTGTTTGCCCTTTTCGCCACTTATAAGCCGCTATGTTGTCTGCAGCCACCGAGCCCCGCTTAGGTTGCACTGTTAAGAAGATACTCTGGTCAAACCCCGGAGACCTGGGTTTGCGGCTTGCCTCAGCCTCCGAGAAGAGCATGCCCCCGAGTCTACGCAAGCACTCACTTCCCTTATTCCCTTCTTTTCCTTGGGCCAACCTGTCCTTTTGGTTTTTATTTTCTATTATTATTCGCCTGGGGGCCGGCCTGCCCTCCTTCTCAGTCACCCCCATGCTTTCTTTGTTTTCTCCCCATAAGCCCGCGTTTGGGTCCACTTCCCCAATTGTAACAGTAGGGTGTGACCAACAATGGACCCAGCAGGTCAGCACACCCTCCATCAGGCCGTGCGGCTGCAGGAAACAACTATCAGGCGGCACAAAGAAATGCTGAGAGAGCTGGCCGGCCGTCTATCGGCATTAACCCTTACAGAGCCCGCCAGTGACTCAGCCCCTAGCCTGGGGCCTCCAATTGCCCCCCCCCAATGCTTCTCAGGGGACAGTCAGCACTGCAGGGGCTTCCTGCTCCAGTGCTCTCTGGGCTTTGAGCTCCAGGCTTCGCTCTTTCCGTCCGAGAGGGCCAAAGTAGCCTATATAATGTTGCTGCTGACAGGTCACACTTTGCTCTGGGCCACCCCCCTCTGGGAACAGAGGAGCCCAGAGTGTGAGACGGCTGAGGTCTTCGTACAGACTATACGAGAGAAATTTTATGCACCTAAAGAGGGCAAAGAGGTATGGCCCCACCTATTGGAGATAGTGCTAGCCGTACTAGGGGCGCTGGCCATTGAGCACCCAGTGTGGGTGGATTCCGGGGCGGCTTGTAACTTTGCCGCCTCGGTGTCAAACCTCAGCCACTAGCCGCGCCACTGATCATCGTGGCAGTTGACGGTCAGCCCCTCAGTGGGGTTCAATTGTGTCTGAGACACTTCCCCCCGTTCCTGCGGATTGAGGGGCACTCTGAGACACTCTCGTTTTTCTTAACAAAGTCCCCGACCATGCAGATCATTCTAGGACACCCGTGGCTCCAAAAGCACAATCCGGCAATTGATTGGAGCGCGGGGTCGATCTATTCCTGGAGTCCCAAGTGCGAGGAATCCTGCCTCCTTCCTCCCCTCAGAGGGGCCCAGTGGCAGAGGGCCATGATCTTTCTAAAGTCCCCTCTGTCTACCACAACCTCCAGGAGGTCTTTAGTAAAGCTAAGGCGCAGCAGTTACCCCCTCATCACCCATTCGACTGCGCCATAAACCTCCTGCCCGGGGCATCCCCTCCAAGGGGCCATCTTTTCGCCTTAGCGGCACCTGAGAGAGAAGCCATGGAGAAGTATATCGAGGAGACGCTCGATCTGGGGCATATTCGCCTCTCTAACTCCCTGGCAGGGGCCGGCTTATTTTTTGTTGGGAAAAAAGATGGTTCGCTGTGTCCCTGTATAGATTACCATGGCCTGAACGCTGTGACAGTTAAGGACCGTTATCCCCTGCTGTTGATGCAGATTGCATTCGAGGCACTACAGAAGGCCCAAGTCTTCACCAAACTGGACCTCCGTAGTGCCTATAACCTCATCCGCATCCGGCAGAGGACGAGTGGAAGACTGCCTTTATAACTCCCACGGGGCATTACGAGTTACATAGGCGTGGGGGCAGTTCTCTCCCAATGTTCGGGAGATAGCCAGAAGTTGCATCCCTGCGCTTACTTTTCTCATCGCTTTACCCCAGCCGAGCATAACTACTCCATTGGGGACTGCGAGCTACTGGCCGTCACTGGTTGGAGGGGTCTACGCACCCCTTCCTGGTCTGGACTGACCATAAGAATCTGGCTTACATCCAGCAAGCCAAACAGCTGAACTCTTGGCAGAGTTCTTGAAGTTCTTGGACCCCGGCCGATATGTCCAAGAACGTCAAACCGGACGCACTGTCCCGGCAATGGGATCCCCTGGAACCTGAAAGTGAGGCGTTACCTAGTCTCCCGGCCGAACAGATTTTGAACAGAGTCCTGGCGGCTCAGAGACGGGATCCAGGGGACGAGTGGAAGACCGCCTTTATAACTCCCATGGGGCATTACGAGTACCGCATCATGCCCTTCGGCCTTGCCAACACCCCGGCGGTCTTCCAGCGTTTTATCAATGAAGTCCTGAGGGAGGTGTTAAACTGTTATGCCTTTGTTTACCTGGACGACATTTTGATTTACAGCTCCGTGGGCAGATTACGCCCATAACACTCTTCGGCACTCGGCGACGGGCATGTCCCCCTTCGAGTGCCAGTACGGTTACCCGCCCCCACTATTTCCCACCCAGGAAAGGGAAGCCGGGGTCCCATCGACTCAACACTTCATCTGTCGGTGTAGGGAGATGTGGGTAAAGGCCAAGAGGGCCCTGGAGGCCAGCAAGACTTCCATGCGGCATACGTCCAACCAGAAGCGCAAACCCGCTCTGCAGTTCAGACAAGGGCTCCTTGTCATACCCTCTCTCTATGCTTGCGAATGCACGCTATTGTTCAGGGAAAGATCGGTAGCGAGGAACGTTAGGTTCTGAACAGGTAGGCCTTCGGGCTGAGGTAATCTGAGGGAGGGCAAAGTTTAGCTGGTGTGACCCCAAATCCCTCTTCCGGCTTATGCCGGCTAAGACTCTTTACTTTCCCTTGTCTCATATCTCTTAGCATTCACTGCCTCCCCTTCTTTCACGCATTAGCTTCCGGGTTGGTTTCGTAGCATCGAGGCGCTGTTTTCCGTCCTTTCCTTTTCTCTGCTTATTTTCTCCATTTTATGTTTTGGAGAAGCCATTAGTTTTAAAAAAGGAAAGTTAAGATATAAAGTGAGTGACAGAAGAGAAGAGAAGAAAAGAGAAAAGGGAAAAAGGGGTAAAAAAGGGAAAAAAAAGAAAAGAGAGAGAAAAAATAAAGAAAAAAGAAAAGAGAAAAGGGAAAAGAAAAAGAAAAGGAAAGAAAGAAATCACCCCTTATCTATTTGTTTATTTATTAGGTTTTTGAGCTACCCTTCTTTTGAGTCTGCCCTGCACAGCCCGTTTGTTTGCCCTTTTCACCACTTATAAGGCACTACGTTGTCTGCAGCCACCAAGCCCCGCTTAGCTCGCACTGTTTAGATGACACTCTGGTCAAACCTCGGAGAACTGGGTTCGTGGCTCGCCTCAGCCTACGAGAAGAGCATACCTCTGAGTCTACATGCCCCTGAGTCTACTTCCCTTATTCCGTTCTTTTCGTTGGGCCAATCTGGTTTTTATTTTCTATTATTATTCACCTGGGGTCCAGCCTGCCCTCCTTCTCAGTCACCCCCAGGCTTTCTTTGTTTTCTCCCCATAAGCCCGCGTTTGGGTCCACTTCCGCAATCGGAACACTTTAGAGACACCAATCAATCTAATCAATCTAACCAAACTAACGTGCATGTCTTTGGACTGTGGGAGGAAACCGGAGTAACCAGAGTAAACCCATGTGGACATGGGGGAGGACATGCATACTCCACACAGAAAGGACCCAGACCGCCCCACCTGGGGATCGAACCCGGGACCTTTTTGCTGTGAGGCAACGGTGCTACCCACCGAGCCACCATGTCGCCCTATATCCATTTTTAATACATACATTTTATAACACATTATTAGCTTTACTTCACCATTTAAAGGCTCATGAAAATGCAGATGTGGCCCATAAAATCTAAATGCAATTTTATAACCAGTGCTTGTAACTCTGTAAATATAAACATTGCAAAAGGTGTTTCTCTGATTTCCAATTTGTCACCTACTATTGTGTTCTGTGAATGTAAGTGTCTCTCCCTATTTGTGCTTGCTTCTGGCTCTGTGTTGTTCAATAATATTGTTAAATGGTCTGAAACGAGTCACATGTCCGCTGGCTTCCCACGCTTCCCATGACTGTCCCATGATACTGATATCACGTTATATAGACATGTAGACATATGTTTCATGGATTGCCTCAGGTGTATAAAATCAAGCACCTAGTTCTGCAATCTGCCTTTACAAACATTTGTGAAAGAATGGATCATTCTAAGGAGCTCACCGAATTCAAGTGTGGTACTTGAATTCAACTGTGAGTCATATTATTGAAATGTGGAAGTGTTTAGGAACCATAGCAACTCAGACATGAAGTGGCAGACCATGTAAAGTTACATAGTATGGTTGGTGCTGAACCAATGCTCTGCTGCCTCAATAACTAACAATAAGCGTTCTGAACTTCCTCTGGCATTAACATGTGCACTGGAAGGTTCATGGCATGGATGTACATGATCGAGCAGCTGCACGTAAGCCTTACATCACAAAGCACAATGCCAAATGTCAGACGGAGTGGTCTAAAGTACATAGCCACTGGACTCTGGAGCAGTGAAAACATGTTCTGCGGAGTTAGGAATCATGCTTCTCTGTCTGGCAGTGTAATGGATGAGTCTGGGTTTGGCAAATGGCAGGAGAATGTTACCTGCCTTACTGCATTGTGCCAACTGTAAAGTTTGGTGGAGGTGGGATATTGCTATAGGGTTGTTTTTCAGGCCCAGTGAATTGAATTCAAGTCCCAGTGAATTGAAATCATAAGGCCTCAGCACACCAAGAAATTTTAGACAACTGTATGCTTCAAACTTTGTGTGAACAGTTTGGGGGAGGCCCTTATCTGCTCCTGCATGACTGTGCGCCAATGCATATATCAAGGTCCTTAAAGGCATGGTTGGGTGAGTTTGGTGTGGAAGAACTTGACTGACCTGCACAGAGCCCTGATACCCCATTGGACACCTTCGAGATGAACTAGAATGGAGATTGCCAGACCTTCTTGTCTTACATCTGTGTCTCACCTCACAAATGCTCTTCTGGATGAATGTGCAAAATTTCCCACAGACACACTGCAAAATCTTCTAGAAAGCCTTCTAAGGAGGCAACTCCATATTAATGACTATGGATTTAGACTTAAATGTCATAAAATCTCCTGTGTAGGTGTCCAAATATTTTTGTCTATATAGTGAATGCTTATATAGAGGGACCTTGGACCAAAGGATAAACCATTTGCGTCATAGCAACCATTGATCTGTGGGAGTTGTGTCTTTCCTTGGATGGATACAGCCACAGTAATATAATTGACTATTCCCTGTTATGTTGCTTCAAGTTGGCAAATTAATAGATAAATGAACAAACAGATAAATGAATCTCTCACCCTCCACGCAGTTAGTGGAGAAGAAACCAATGTTTCTGGACTCAAGAGGGTTTTCATGAGTGCAGTCTGGAGAACGGTTTTGAGGCTCAGACTCTCCTGTCAGAGAGGAATTGTCCACCTGAATAGAAGAAGCATCACAGAAGCATAATAATAATAATAATAATAATAATAATAATAATAATAATGCTTTATTCCCAGAGTGAGGTTGCCAGTAAAGAAGTTGTTGAGCTACAGAACTCTTGTTAAGTGGATAACAGAATTTCTGTGATTTATTTTCTGCATTTCCGTCTTGGTCATGTAAGAGTGATTTATAAAAAAATTTATAAAAGACATTTGAGCTAATACAGTTGTTTTATTCTCAAAACTCTTGTAATACTTAAGGTCTCTTGATATTTAATCTAGCCAATGATTATAAGTCAATAAGGTGCACACAGTTTAACATCCAGTCATTTATGGATGTTAATCAAGTTGCATGCACTCAAGTTAATCAGTGTAAAAAAAATATGACCTTCTCATACAACACAATGTAGGTAACACTACAGCTGTGTGCACCTGAAGATTATCACCCCTGATCCTCCACAGCATGTTTCAAATTCATGGGGGCCCATTAGGGTAAGACTGACACATACAAAAAACTCAAATTTAATGTTTTATAAACATTATAATGTTTTTTTTAATGTAGCATATTTTGGGATCTGTGGGAGGAAGCATTCATTTTCATCACTTTTATTTTGATGGCAGTGAAGACATTAATATTATTCTTTCTCTGACTCAGCTTCTTTCATTGTCTCATACCTTGCAGCTACTGGATGAGATGAACCGTAGATCAGCTGGAATGCGATCACCCCCCTTTATTTCCACCAGATCTCCCAGAACCACCTCCTCTGCATTGATCTGCTTCTTCTCACCCTCACGAATCACTAAAGCTTGCTATAAAACAGTGAAAAGAGAGAGGGGGGAGGGGCAATAAATCTAATGTGTGGGATGTATAACACATTTTAATTTTAATCTTACTTATTTTATTGACCGTACTTGCTTGATCTGTAAATCAGTTCAATCAACAAAATAATGTTACAAATATAACACATCACAAAGCTGTTTATTTTTATGTTTCTTTATTTTTTTAACCTTGAATGTCAGTAATCACCCCACATTTCAATCATGTAATCATTTCAATCAGGGTAATTAAACTAATATGTAGAATTCTTGTTTATTTGTTTACTGCACAAATCATGGCTAATTTACCAGTCCTGTTTATGAACACGTGCACACACACACACACACAAAATGGACAGCAGATGTCAACTCTAAAAATATAAAATATCAAGCTATGGCATGTGTGTTATTCAATTCCAGTCCTGATAAGCTTCTGCTCTGTTTACCTTATGAAATGCATGAAGCAGTTTTTTAATAATAATAATAATAATAATAATAATAATAATAATAATAATAATAATAATAATAATAACAATAATAATAATAAATTTTATTTATAAAGCACTTTGCATTAAAGTCAAACTCTAAGTGCCACAGAGAAAATACAGGGGTTAGACAATGAAACTGTAGTAAGAGCAGAGTGTGAAGGTTCAATTAGCAGGGTAAGAGCACAGTTTTGCTCAAAATATTGCAATGCACACAAAATT
>JAOVYV010000021.1:9544678-9562021 GCA_025674545.1 Hassar affinis
CGGGTACTCCGGTTTCCTTCCACAGTCCAAAGACATGCACGTTAGGTTGATTGGCATCTCTAAAGTGGCCCTAGTGTATGAGTGTGCGTGCGAGAGTGTGCGCGTGAGTGTGTGTGCGTGAGTGTGTGTGCGCGAGTGTGTGTGCGCGAGTGTGTGTGCCCTACGATGGATTGGCGCCCTGTCTAGGGTTCCTGCCTTGCGCCCTATGCTGCCTGCTAGGCACCGGCTCCCCTGTGACCCTGAAAAGGAATAAGCGGCCAAGAAGATGAATGAATGATGAATGAATGAATGGGTTGTAGCATACCGTGTGTAGAATTTGTCAACAAGATCGAGCTCTGTATTTGGTGTTTTAATGTAATGTGTGCCTAGAAAAACTTAAATACTTATCAGTGATGACTGAAACAACTTGATGGGATTGTCTAAATGCATTAGCAGTTTTCTGGAGTTCTTCTGGAGACCCTTAGTTTTGTTGTTGCTCCTCCATATGTGGATGTAGTCTTTTGCTGCAGTTGATCAGGACAAATTTGGACATTCAAAAGTTTTCTTCCTCAGGAACTGCAACTTCATTGATTAAATTATCCCACCTGGCACTGTGTCCCAGTGTGACCCAAAACCAACATGTCATGTGGGACTGCTAAGTATGCTGGACATGGAAATTGTCACAGATTGCTTGAATAATACCTTACTCTCATGCTCACATATTGTAGTTGTATTATTAGTTGTATTAATTATCTGCATTATAAAATGCAGAATTTAACAGAAAGATGCAAAACATCTGCTAGAAAAGACAACAAGGTCAGCAATACTTGTAATTCATTTGCTATGTTGCATTCACCACTGGTAGTCAAGGCTGATGCCATTTCATTTCTTCCAGAAAGGGTCACATTATAGGACAATAGTGTGACAAATCAGGGAACGATACATTGTGACTGATAAGACCCAATCAGGAACCGATTGTGGGTGTCTGTAATTATTTACAAAATCTCTGGGCACATTCAATCTCAAATCATTATTTAATGTTTTGCTAAGGTTTACAGATAAAACAACGTTTCCTCAAAACACTGTGAAATAGTGTGCAATGGGCTTTAAGGAACTTTTTCTCTCATTCTCTCATCCAGAAAACACTACCCCAGAGTTAAAAAAAAAAAAAAAACAAGGACAGCAAAGTTTCCAAAAAGGTCTCAGTTTTAAGGTCTTGAAAATTCCAGAGTAGTATGGATGCCAGGCAAGAACCTACCAAAAATGACGCATTTTCATATTAACATATCAGTGTGGATGTAGCCTGGAGCTCTAGTAAAGGTAGATGGAATTATGGATAGCTCCAAAAACCGGAACAGAAGCTGAAGTTTTTGAAAAAAAAAATTGACTTCCAGCATGATAACCCAAAGAACAAGCCTAAGTCAACAAAGTGACTTCAGAAGAATGCACAGGAATGCTCCTGATAATTTACTGAAAGTTATACTGGTATTGTGCTAGATAGCTTACATATTTTTGGATTAGTGCTGTTTTTGCCTGTGTGTTTGTGGCTTGTTTGTGGACAATAAATTGCTATTCCAACTACACTGCCTACATGATGTTAGCAACATCCCACTGTCAAGAAACACAAGATATTTAGATTTCATATTTAATAACTTAATTACTTCTTCCGGTCCATTGGAACAGCAGAAATTCTAATCTTTAGAAAACAATTTCCTTGGTTTGAAAACAGGGTTATATGCATAGCGTTTAATGTCTTCTTCATTAATACCTACAATCTAGAGTCTACACAATACAGGTACTTCAATAGTTTAAAAATAACCACATTGTAAATTCAGACCAAAAATCTATATTTTAAATATTATTTCTTTGTTGTTTTTGTTTTAGTTCATTGCTTTAATTATTACTGCCTTATTGCATGTGCTTTACTACATAAAGCTACATCTACTGTAAATGCTCTTTAAAGTAAAAAACAAACAAACAAAAAAAAACATATGTTGTGTATGCCAACATTCTGGAGAAAAAACTAAACAAAACATGGAGAATCTCTGGTTCTCATACACATCAATGCACCAGTTACAGACAAGCACTTACGTTGGCTCCAGTATGATGAAATGAGAGGTCGCATATTTGAGCTGCAGCTACAATGCATCTACAAGATAATAAAAAAGAATTGTAGCATACTCCACAGATTTAAACATATCTCGGTCTACTCTAAGGTCTCCTTCACATTTACTCTAGGAATCATCTTAAGGAAACATTTTACATTTTAGTTGTTCTAATGACATTCTCTCCTGCATCCTGTTTCAAGACTTTTGGATTTATAAAATTATACTTAATGTAATAATAGATTATTGCACTATATATTTCATAATACATAAAATATTACATTATTTTGAATTAATAATTATAGGCGTAACCTGTCCCATTTAACTTATCTAGACATAAA
The DNA here is from genome assembly GCA_025674545.1 of Hassar affinis. Lineage (NCBI taxonomy): Eukaryota > Metazoa > Chordata > Actinopteri > Siluriformes > Doradidae > Hassar > Hassar affinis. The sequence continues at coordinate 9,547,104 of JAOVYV010000021.1, forward strand.
CAGGCAATTAAGCATTCTGCTAATTCAAACCAAAATTTCAAATTTATAAATTATATTTGTGATTTAACAGATGAGCAAATAATGAAATAGGCATTGTGAATGGAAAGTCCTCCAGTTAGTATTAAACGAATTGTACAAAATTGATATTTAGGATATTTATACATATGATATTTAGTTTTTCACTAACATTTTTTATTACAGTGCTTCAAAAATTGTTTCCTAGTAATCTACAATCTCTTGCTCTCTTCCAGCTCTCCATACACTTGAACCAGGTATTCAGTGTTCCTGAAGGTTTAGTTAAGATGGGATAAGAAAACAAAAAAACAAAACCAACAACAAAATATCCTGTGTAGTTTGTGAAACAAAACAACTAAATTACCAGATTTTATACTTTTCTAAACATTTACAGTCCATATGTATTAATAAAAATCATATTATGTATTAATAAAAAATTCAGGACACTCTTAATTTATTAGCATTTGCCAAGTATTTGCCATTTAGCTACAAAATGAATCAAATAGAATGCTAAAGTGTTATTACCTTTTTTAAGTCTGGAGCTCACTGGTCCTCGTCAACAAGAATAAAACAAGTGATGGGGAAACAGAAGAAAAGACATCTGTCACCCCTCATCTCTCTCTCTGTCGCTTTCTCACATGCGCGCGCACACACACACACACACACACACACACACACACACACACACACACACACACACACACACACACACAAACTCTTCCCCTGTAACTGATTAAACTATAATGTGGGTAATTGAGCAGAAATTTTATTTTTATTTCATGAACTTTGTGTCATCAGTATTGGTTTTGTTGCATTTTATTTTAAACAAATGTAACTGGCAGATTGCTGCAAAAATATTTAGAAATACATTGTTAGAAACACATTTGGACAAGAAAGCATTATAATGTACTCAACAAAAAAAGGTTCTATGTAAAACTGAAAAACAAAACAAAACAAACAAAGGCTAGGTTCAATGATTATAACAATTGTAACAATAGTTTAATGCTCTTTGAAAACATATGTTAAAGATATGTATGCAGGAAGTTCCCTAATCATTATGATGCAATGAACATTATAGGATCCATAAAGAACACCTTTATACATTTGCTTGCTCAAAATGGATTTTCCCATTAATATTGCACTTTCTAACAAATATTCACCTTGTTTTTACCCAGATGAATATGCAGTCCTAAAAAATGTCAAGAGAGTCAATTCTGAAAAGGAAGAAAGAACAAGCATATTCACTGTTTATTTTCTAGCATTGAACAGTGACAATGTAAAAGTTTATTCTGCTAGCCCATAAAGAAGAATAATAGTCTATTATTATACCTAACATTAAGTAGACAATACACAGAAAACAAAATTGTATTTACAAATTTAAGCATTGGAAATTGCAAGTTGAAACAAAGGGGGAAAAATGAAAACATTAGGAGGTTATTTATTCTGTAAAAATGTTTTCATTATTACAACCAAATGGCTATTTCATGGAACTTTGACAGTTATAAGCACATACTGCATGTATTGTTTCAGTTTTACGATGTGTTCAAGTTAAACATTTAACATAGACATATCCAACCTTTATCTGATGAAACAAACGTTAAGTTTCAACACAAACACCAGTTTTGTGTTCAAATATTCTTGTGATTTTTTTTCTTTAAGGCATATTATCACTTCCACTATACTGAAATTTCTGTCACCAAATGTTAATATCATCAAAGCTAAGCAATTATCTTTGATGAACTGGCCTTGTTTAGCTACAACCTTATTATAAGACAGTATAACAGCAAATATTGCAGTCAATAACTTGAAAGTGATTGTGCCAGAAACAATGGATAGCTATTTAGTTAACTAAAATGTATTTCAAAAGCACAGTTAATATTGCCTCACCTGAATCAACAGTTTGGTGATAACATTTATTTCATGTGTGAAGTAAAGTGCATGTAATGATACCTTTACTATGAATGTGGAGCTAAAAGTAAACAGTTAATGAACAACCTACAAACTAAACTCTAAAAATTTACAAAGATTTACACATGCATGTCTGGAGAAAATTAATTGAAGATGGGATTACTACCCATAACGATGACAGACCATTCTAATAATTCCTAAAAGTTATAAAAATACCTGTGAATGCTTAAGGGAGGCTTTTGGATCATCCCAAGCAAACATTTCACAAGAATACCACCATTAAAAAAAAAACAATAAGAATTTTGGAGTAGCCTTCTATAACTTAGTGTTTACTGTGTGCTCTGTAAAAATAATATGAGCTGCCCCTGACCACCCCCCCCCCCCCCGCAAAGTGTGATATGACACCAGAGGCTTTTAATTTCAGTGTAAAAACAAATGCATCTCTAGACAGATATTAATAATGCATGCCACTAATTGAGTTGAATGCATGCTTTTAGTGATGGTGAGACCATACAGTGATGCACAGTAGAGTGTAGAGTGATGACATGCCTAAGTGAACCTCTATAGTAAGAAAGATTTTCACTTATGACAGCATTTAAAATGTATCAGTTTCCTTTAATAAGACCTCATAGCAGGAGTAAACCGTCGGTGAGATCAGTCGATTGTTTCAACACTGACGTAAAACTGCTTAGCCTTCCATCTCATCTACATCTCCCTCATCCTTTTGCAAATCTGTCAAGCCCTCTTTTTCTAAGCCTCTCTGCTAATTCTTCTTCATGCTGAGAACAGACAAGTTTTAATAGCGAGTGCAAGGTCATGCTGTTTGTCTTAAAGACTGAATCCTTTTAGTACTGAAGAGGATGAAGTTGCCAGTATGTTTATACAGGCTCAGTAAGCCTTTACAGTAAGCAGGGAAAAACTTTCAATGGCGAGTTTGGGGACATACCCCATTATGCTTACAGAAAGCTTGTGAGTGTTTGTACGTTACAGAAGGATACGTGTATGTGATATTGATCATTTATGTTTGTGTTGGAGGTATATAAGCATACTAATAAGTATCAGCTGTGAAAGCCACTTAAACATAGCTATAGGTAAACACACACACACTTCTCTCCACCTGTCATTGCTTCTGAGATTTACATTCTTTGTCTGTATCAGTTCCCTTTTTTCCATTAATGCTGACTTTTCTCATTTACCCCCTCCTACTTCTTTCTCTCAGTTATCTCCCAGGCTAAGGGATTTGTGGTTTCTGAAAGCTTTTTGTATGTTTCCCATCTCTTTTACTCTGTTTGTCTGAGGAAAAAAAATACATGCGCATGAAACAAGAGACAAGTGTGTATGTGTGTCTGAGGAAAAAAAGGCTACTTGAATTTTCCTAACATCTGACAGCTAAATGTCAAAGTAAATTAGTGAATGTGTGTGAATAAAGAAAGCACAGAAAGCATTAAAATAACAGTTTTCTTATTTTTTATATTGTTTTCATGCCTTGTAACAAACATATCATTTGAAAACAAACTCAGAGAAAAGCCTCATTCTGGTCTCATTGCTCTTGGCATAAATAAGATTGGTATCAGTACTTATATCCTTAAAGCATACAGTTTAGGACACTAGGCACCTCCGGCCCAGGCTTTAGGAATAAAACACCAAGATGTTTTATCTAATCAATCATCTTATTTTGGCATAGGCATGAAGCAGAATGAAAATTCATACAACCCCAATTCCAATGAAGTTGGAACGTTGTGTAAAACGAATTATTTGCAAATCCTTTTCAACTCATTCAATTGAATAGAAATCTCTGCAAGTTGGCGACAAGGCCAAAAACCAACATTGAATGCCTTTGACCTTCAATCCCTCAGAAGGCATTGTATTAAAAACCAACATTATTCTGTAATGGATATTACCACATGGGCTCAGGAACACTTCAGAAAACCATTGTTAGTAAAAACAGTTTGTTGCTCCATCTACAAGTGTAAGTTAAAACTCTACCATGTAAAGCGTAAGCCATATATCAACAACACCCAGAAACGCCGCTGACTTCTCTGGGCCCAGGCTCATCTGAGATGGACTGATGCAAAGTGGAAAAGTGTCCTGTGGTCTGACGAGTCCATATTTCAAATTGTTTTTGGAAATCATGGACGTGGTATCCTCCAGGCCAAAGAGGAAAAGGACTGTCTGGATTGTTATCAGCGCAAAGTTCAAAAGCCAGCATCTTTGATGGTATGGGGGTGTGTTAGTGCCCATAGCATGGGTAACTTGCACATCTGTGAAGGAACCATTAATGCTGAAAGGTACATACAGGTTTTGGAGCAACATATGCTGCCATCCAAGCAATGTCTTTTTCAGGGACGTCCCTGCTTATTTCAGCAAGACAATGCCAAGCCACATTCTGCACGTGTTACAACAGCGTGGCTTCGTAGTAAAAGAGTGCGGGTACTAAACTGCAGTCCAGACCCGTCTCCCATTTAAAATGTGTGGGAAAACCCTGGACTGTAGAGCAACTGAAGTTGTATATCAAGCAAGAATGGGAAATAATTCCACCTACAAAGCTTCAACAATTAATGTCCTCAGTTCCCAAAAGCTTATTGAGTGTTGTTAAAAGGAAAGGTGTAACACAGCGGTAAACATTCCCCTGTCCCAACTGTTTTGGAACGTGTTGCAGGCATCAAATTCAAAATGAGTGAATATTTGCAAAAAAACAATGTTCATCCATTCATATCTTTGTAGTGTATTCAATTGAATTTGGGTTGAAAAGTATTCTGTTTTTATTTATGTTTTTACACAATGTCACAACTTCATTGGAATTGGGGTTGTACATTTTAGTGACATTTGTCAATGACAATGTTAATATCTTAGATTTTCTACTCACTGTAAACAATCACACCACTAATCACAGAGTAATATGCATTTCAGCAGTGTAACCCCAGAAATCAGATTTGCTACACATCCTCTTTCAGTTACATCAGATACTTTTTGTACATGACCTTCATTAAGCCTTAAAACCATTCAACTCTTGGTGATTTTACGCTAACTTTGTTATCCTTGTTTTTACAGGATACATCTATTCATCATTTAGAGCAGCAGTTTTCACTCATAGTCCTGCACTTTTGGACCTCATACAATTTATCAGGCAACAGTTTTTAATAGTGTTTAATAATTACCTGATTCTTTGAATCAGGTGTGTCTGAACAGAAATTGCTAAGCACAGCACAGAAATCACAGACAAAGACAACAATTTGTCCCTTTACTGCAGAATTCCTGCAAATGTGCTAGACTTGAAAATTTGGCCTACCTACACAAATTACTTTATTTTAGGCACTCATGATGCACTGAGCCAAGGGAAAATTAAAAAACAGCAAAACATTCTGCAAGGCTTTTTAAATAAAAAAAAAAAAAATAGAAGAGGTGACTAAAGTCCTAAACTGAATTTTAACGTACAGCAGTTAAATACAAAAACATACATGTGATTAGCACATTTCATGACCACAGCTGTAGCATATTCAATGACATTACAAAGGTTTTGTAATGGTGACTTAAACATCATCCTTCAGATCATAAATAAGAGAATGCCTAACACAAACCTTTCAGCTTTGTAGTTCTGCATCAGGCAGAGAGTGGCTGTACAGTTTACAGTAATTATTCATGTGGTTAGTAGATGAACACTAATGTAAAAAAAATGCTTTAGTGTTTTCAGGAAAAAAAGGTTTTCAAGGAAATGCTAGATCCTCCTAGTGCAATGGTGCAGTAATTAACAATAAATATTCACCATGAAGAAAAAAGAATAAACATTTTCTGTTAAATAAAACTGGGTAAAAACTATTAATCCAGGTGTATAGATGTACACTATATTGCCAAAAGTATTCACTCACCTTCCAAATCATTGAATTCAGGTGTTCCAATCACTTCCCTGGCCACAGGTGTACAAAATCAAGCACCTAGGCATGGGTTTCCATGGCTGAGCAGCTGCATCCAAGCCTTATATCACCATGCACAATGCAAAGTGTCGCAGTGGTGTAAAGCATGCCGCCATTGGACTCTAGAGCGGTGGAGGCGTGTTCTCTGGAGTGAGGAATCACACTTCTCCTTCTGGCAATCTGATGGATGAGATAAGGTTTGGCGGTTGCCAGGAGAACGGTACTTGTCTCACTGCACTGTGCCAAGTGTAAAGTTTGGTGGAGGAGGGATTATGGTGTGGGGGTGTTTTTCAGGAGTTCCCCTTAGTTCAAGTGAAAGGAACTCTTAATGCTTCAGCATACCAAGAGATTCTGGACAAGTTCATACTCACAACTTTGTGCATGGCCCCTTCTGTACCAACATAATGCACACCAGTATACAAAGGAAGGTCCATAAAGATATGGATGAGTGAGTTTAGTGTGGCACTTGACTGGTCTGCACAGAGTCCTGACCTCAACCCAACAGAACATCTTTGGGATGAATTAGAGTAGAGCCTGCAAACCAGGCCTTCTCATCTAACATCGGTGTCTGACGTCACAAATGAGCTTCTGGAAGAAGGATCAAAAATTCCCATAAATACACTCCTAAACCTTGTGGAAAGCCTTTCTAGAAGAGTTGAAGCTTTTGAAGCAACATCATATTAAACCCTATGGATTAAGAATGGCAGGCGAGTGAATACTTTTGGCAATATATAGTATCAGAATGATAAAATGGGATTTCTGAAGCAGGTGGAGGTTTTGTGACATATGAAACAGAAGAAATAAAATTGTTACTACAGCTCCCCCTTATGGAACTTAAGTACATTGATGTCAAGATTCTGTACGTCCATGAGTGCAATTCTTATTTGAAATTTCTTAGCAGAATGACAATCATGCTTACGGACTATATGCTGTTAATTGTTCCACATAGACCTAAAGTGAAAGTGCATCCAAAAAAAGGTGATCATTTTTTTTACTATATCTGGCAAGCATGTGAATACAAATTAAAAAGCACCACAGGACATCTGCTCTGAATTCTCAATCACTGATTTATGATTTATTTATTAGGTCCCAGAATTTCATAATATGGCCATTTTGGATTAATGCTAAATAAATTAATTTCACAATATATAGTTAAGCCTATGTATAATTACAGATTAGGAGTTAGTGTGTGTTTATAATGTTATATGGACTGAGAATGGAGGTGGGTGTGTATGGGTGTGTTGAAGCAGAGCCCCACTGTGGAGCATAGACAGCATTCACATTCTCTCTGTCTGGTCTCTTTATGCTTTGGACTGTAGATGCACCAACAGCATTCACAAATCCACTTATTCTAACATTTATGACTGTACATTACATCAAAACACAATTAATCTGTCAAGACTAAAGTTTACTCAACACCTCTGGTGCTCTTGTGTTGAGGCAGTTTTCCAGTTAAGTGTATGAGGGTATGTGTCTGTCAGAGTCTGAACTGAATCCCAAATAATCTGCTAGATTCCTACCACCACTGATGAGACAGTCTTTCATACATGTATGTGTTACGTGCAAAATTCAGGGCCACAGGAATTTGGTGTCAGTAGGTTTGCGCACAGTCATCGGTAAAACCACTGGATCCAATGTTCAGCTCTATAAATATTTACTTAAAACAAATAACTATTTTCAGCCCAATCCTTCAAACCTTCATTTCTTCCCTTACTGTATATAACAGCAGTTTTCCCAGACTATTTACCACCAGTCTCACTCCATCCCCTAGTCTCTCCCTGTTACCATTCCTTTCTTCTCTCTCCCTCCCTCCCTCCCTCCCTCTCTTTCGCTCGCTCGCTCTATGTGAAGTTCTGCAGGGGTTGGCTGACCCGTAGGCAGGTCCAGTAGAGTGCTCTGGCCAGAGTCACCATAACCAGTAGCAGCATGGCCACCCAAGCAGCATAGATCCCTCCATACACTTGTGCCTTAGACCACGTCCCCGCCTGCAGACAAAGTGAGTTAGTAAGATGAAGGAATATCAGCAAAGAGGAGAAACAAAGAGAAGACCAGAGAAAACGAGAAAAGAGAATGTATGTCTCTACACTTACAATCAGTCCAGCAGCCGAGATACTGAACAGCAAGCAGAGAAGGAAACACCATAGACTCCGCCTCCTTGGGTATGTCTGGCCAATTGAAGAACTGCAGCAGGAGAGATTCTATGTTAAATCATTAAATGTTGGTGTAGATTCCAGCCATATGCAATAGGTGAGACTAAAACACACTTCAAAGGCTAAAGCCTTTTAACAAAACCCGAGCCCTCTAGTCAGCAGACATGAGGAGGTCTGAGGAGAGGAAACAATATGCCAGTTGACTGGTTGGCAAACAGGCCTGGTTAATCAATGACAATATAGAGCCTTTGCAGGGGGGCAAACAGGCTAAACAGGCTGTCTGCTGGCTACCTTCCATCACCATTTAGGTTCCACCATACTGCGACTGTGTCTGTTCCTTGAGCTAAACAAAAATGTACAAATACTTAAAAGTTTGTTTTAGTAACCTAAATAACATAAATTAAGCCATCACCCTTGACCAGGACTTTGAATAGGACTGCTTAATATTAGACCTCTTATATTTAAAGTGCAAATGAAACAATTACTGATCAGTAATTTAATATACTGTGTTTATGAAACTTGAATTAGACCAAATGAGTATGCAGCATTACATGAAGATAAGCCCCTCTAGATAAAGTTACATACATTGCCCATATTAAACTGGCAGAGGAGGCATTGTAGTTATTTATAATATACCTAAGCATCATACTGATTTTAATACTGACATTTGGATTAAATCTTGGAAATAATAGTTGCTGTTACATGGACAATATTTCTTCAACATAACTGATTATTTTCTCACAGTATTATGCTACTACTAAACAAAATTTAAACAAAGAACAATTATGAAAGACAGTTCTTTTTTTATTTCTAAAGTGTAAAACAATGCACATTTTTACATATTTTGCAGCTTCACCATATCTTAAATAACTGAGTGAAAACATTCCTTTTTTTATTCTTGAAGAATAACAATTTAAAATGTGTAGTTTTTTGAGTAAAAACTTTAACAAATAATTTTTAGTCATCTTCAAATTAAAAGAAAGATGAGTTTATGCGGGGGGATCTGTAATCTCTGTTTAGCCACGAGCACAGCAGCAGAAGAAGGCATCTATGCGCCTCACTCGACCCAACATCCGACTGACGTGGTTTAAACTCAGTCCTGTGTGGTAAGCAAGATTTAAAGTGTGGACAAAACACTTTATATGTGGTGCTAGTCCAGCCTCCTTTTCCGTTATTTTGAGTGTTGGCCGTTTTTCAAGCTCCCACTCCGAAATAGCCAATATTCTCGCCTATGTTTAGCCCGGTGTGTGACTCAAAAAGAGGGTGAGTTTGGAGTACGAAGCTTGCCATTTGCCACTCTCTGATCACATGTGCTGTTATAGAGACATAGCTCTGGGTAGCCCACGGAGTCCAGCTGTCTGTGGTTATCGCTACACTGTCTGCCTCTTTCAGAGTTTGCATCACGTCTGCTTTTGTTTTGAAGCTGTATGAGAGCATGAAGTATGAAGTATGACGTGTTAGTGAGGGTCGACAGCTCTCTGCTGTTCAAAAAAAATGCTATTACATACATTAGATGTCACTATAAACAGAGCTCATGTGATAGACTCCACAATGCACATCACATTTTTGCATTGCGTGCATCATTACACCCCTAGTTAAGACCAATGCTGCCATCCTCTTGAGTAAGAACAGGAGCCTCAGACGAGTTATCCTCCAACCAAACATCCACACAGTAGCAAGTCATTCTCAATAATTGCTCTCCAACTACATTATCCATAACATCATAAAACTGAAAATTGGCTGGGTCAAAACCACTTTTGCTGTTTTGATATTTATTTTTGTAATAGGTGGCCTTCCAACTTTTCCAGAAGCTTTTGGTCAATGGTTCAGTCAATTCTAGCGGCATTCAACTTTTCAAACACTTGTTTGAACAACTTCAAACAGGCGTTTCAAACACAGAGGCATTCAACAATTAAATCTTTCAAGATCTCATAGATCAGTTGTGTTTATCAATTAAAAGTATTATTCAAAGTAGTCCATTATATAAGTTTAAAGTAATGTTTTTGATTTGACCCGTTCATATCACCTAATGTTACTCCCACATGGGGCATACATAGAAAGAATATATTCATTCCAACTAGAAAGAAACTGGATTAAGTACTTACATTGTTACTGAGGGCTAATATATTCTTCCTGAAATGGATTACCAACGGATTACATCTATACTGAGACCTATTCTGATTGAGGTGGCTACAAGGGGCATTTTTACAATGATTGGGCTATTATTCCAACTTATTAGTAGAATATTATGGTCCATGTAAACATAGCTTCAGACTGGGGTAGTCTGACTCTCAGATCATAACCTCTTTACCACATTTAAAAATGTGTCTTAGTAATAATATTGTATGATACAGCAAGTTTATTCATAAACATGGCATTACCTTCCACTACTATACACACAGCAATATGTTTCAGCAAATCCAGTTAAAAGTCACCAGCTTTACAAAGTTAAGGAATATGTAAATGACATTGAATGCTGAACTTCCACCTACTTAATTCTGACAAGACAGAAATACCTTTACTAGCACAAGGGATTACATAGTAACTCTGGACAGCCTGACAGCAGCAGTGAAAGACTTTGGTGTGATGGTGATGCAGAAAACATGTATCAAAAAAACTAGTTCATTTGATATCTCTACATTGAGCTACTGTAATGCCTTGCAGTCTGGATGTTCCATCAGGTCCATAAACAAGGCCCACTGACTACAACCAGAAGATTTGACCACATCATCTCTATGTTATCAACACTGCAGTAAAATTTCAATGATTATAAAAATACTACTAACTACATAAATCCCACCACAGTACTTGAACAAACTCTTTTATGATTCACCATGCCTGCATCAGCTAAAAGGTTTGTTGGTACCTAGAATAATTAAGACTACAGCAGGGGACAGATCTTTTTGATACAAAGGACCACAGTTATGGATTAGCCTTCTTAGTAGTGTCTGGGACACAGTCCTGACTGAAAATCTGTGTTTAGTCAAGCCTTTTGTTAATAGCATCTCTTTTTGATAAACAAGCAGATATGGAAGATTTGCATAAGAGTGTTATGGTAAACTGAGATATTTGGGTGCACTTCCTCTGCTGAGGATGAACCACACAGCTTAGTTTTCCATAAGATTTCTGTGGATGTGCATTATACAGTAGATAACTTCACTTGGACACTGCTTTGTTCATTGTCACATGTGCTAGATAAATAAGTGTAACTGAATAACTGGACACTCACACTTTTCTGCAGTGGGGACATCGGGCCAGTGTCCTGTCAGTAAACTCTGTCCACTGCAAAGTTAAGAAAAATATATATATAAATAAATATAATATAAAATAGCTGTTAATTTAATGATTAATTAATTCAATTAATAAACATGATGATGATGCTGAAAGAATGTACAGATGTAACAATATACAAAAAAAATGGGGATGACCATGTTGATGTTGAAGTTGAATAATAATAAAACAGCTGATTTTTTGTTACAGTTGAACAGTTGAATTGTTGCTGATAATTAAGAGGAGCAACAATACTACCCGTGTTGATACTGAATTGTGGCAGCATTAAATAACAGGGACCCAAACAGAAAAGTGTTTCCTCTCTCATCAGGGGATCTCAATGTTTGTATTATAACAGTGCCAGTTAGCATTTTCCTCCAAGAGTCTTGTGCTTCCCTGTGACAGAGCATAAGCAGCAGTTTAAAATTATACTTCTGCATTAGGACATTGAGAGTGCTCACAGAGAGTGAAGTACTCATACTTGCACATAATTTTAGCATGTCCTGTAGGATGCGTTACTGCATGAGGCACATTTTCCTTCATCTTACTGATGTGGAGCTGCTCCCTAATTTTCTCCCTAATTTAGTCGTCTCCAATTCCCTCCCATCAGTACTTCCTCACCCCATGTCACACGATGAGCTGCCATTCAGGGAGGGTGAAGCCATCACGTGCTTCCTCCGAAACGCGTAACGCTAACCACCGGCTGTTTCACTTTACACCAGCCTCCTGTACTCAGCAAGAGAATTGTGGATTTAAACACTAGTTAAATTGTATGCCCTTCATATACTGTATGTATATAGATGTTTTCACTTTGGCTACTTTATATTTGTTAATGCTTCTGTCAAAGCCACCCTCTTTGTTCTAATTGATGGATGTCTACTCTTGTGTAATGTGTGGGGTATTGCGATGCTGCAATTTCCGTTATGATCAATAGTCTCTTATCTTATCTTAATCAGGAAACATAATGTTTTAATGTTTAGTGACTTGCTGTTTACATCACCTACACTGTGTGTTTATTGGGAGTCCTTTAGAAGAAACGGAAGGTAAAATGTGAGATCCTGCAGGATTACACTGGCCTTTACAACGGCTATTACAGCCTTGAACTTTATAATATAGACATTAAAAACAGTCATAACATCAAACCCAGTAACAGGTGAAATTAACAAATTTTGAAATAAAAAATTTGTTACAATGACACCTGTGAAGGGGTGGGAATATTAGGCAGTGAATAACTGTGAGTACTCAAAGTGTGCTGGAAGCAAGAAAAATGTGCAAGTGTAAGGGACTAAGCAACTCTGACAAGGAAGAAATTGTGATGGCTGTGTACAACTGTGTCAGAGCATCTCCAAAACAGCAAGTCTTGTGGTGCTTTCCCAGAATGCAATGCTTAGTAACCACCAAAAGCAGTCCAGGAAAGGGCAACAGGTGAACCAGTAACGGGGTCATTGGCAGCCAAGGCTCACTGAAGTGCACAGAGACTGAAGACTAACTCATCTAGTCTGATCCCATAGAAGAGCTACTGCAGCTCAAATTGCTGACTATTAGTACTGGCTATGATAGAAAGGCATCTAAAAACACAGTGCATCACAGCTTACTACATGTGGGGCTGTGTAGCTGCAGACCGGTCAGAGCACCCATGTGAATTTGACAAGTACCAAATATCTAAACCTTGTTTCAGACCAAGCACACCCCTTCACAACCAGTGGTATTCCATAAAGGCAATGGCCTTTTTCAGCATGATAACATGTTAAAAATTGTTCAAGAATGTATTGAGAAACAGGACAAGGGATTCAAGGTCCTGACTGGGCTTGCAAACTCCCCAGATCTAATCAAACATCTGACAGGATTTGTAACTAGTAGACAAAGGAAAATGTTTCATGGGTGAAAGTCATTAAAGGAGTAAATTTTCTTGTTTCTGGTTGTTGAACAGACTAGTACAAACCCAATTTCCAGAAAAGTTGGGACATTTTCTAAAAATGCAATAAAACTGAAATATGTAATTTGTTAATTCACTGGAGATTTTTTTTTAACAGACAAAAGGAGAAAGAAAAAAAATTCAGTGTTTTCATTGATGAACTTAATTCTACAACTCCAATTCCAATGAAGTTGGAAAGTTGTGTAAAACGTAAATAAAAAAGAATACAATCATTTGCAAATCCTTTTCAACCCATTTTCAATTGAATACACTACTAAGACACGATTTTTAATGTTCAAATGGATAAACTTTATTGTTTTTTGCAAATATTCACTCATTTTAAATTTGATGCCTGCAATACATTCCAAAACAGTTGGGACAGGGGCAACAAAAGACTGGGAAAGTTGAGGAATGCTCAAAAAACACCTGTCTGGAACATTCCACAGGTGAACAGCTTAATTGGAAACAGATGAGTGTCATGACTGGGTATAAAGGGAGCATCCCCGAAAGGCTCAGTCCGAGGTTCACCACTTTGTGAACAACTACGTGAGCAAATAGTCCAACAGTTTAAGAACAATGTTTCCCAACATGTAATTGCATGGTATGTAGATATTTATTCATCTAGAATCCATAATATTTTAATAATATTATAAATAATAATAATATTTAATAATATAATATTTAGAGAATCTGGAGAAATCTCTACAAGTAAGCGACAAGGCCAAAAATCAACACTGAATGTCTGTGACCTTCAATCCCTCAGGCAGCACTGCATTAAAAACCAACATCATTCTGTAACGGATATTACCACATGGGCTCACAAACACTTCAGAAAATCATTGTCAGTGAACACAGCTCATTGCTCCATCTACAAATGCAAGTTAAATCTTTACCATGCAAAGCGAAAGCCATATATCTTTAACACCCAGAAAACACTTCTCTGGACCCAAGCTCATCTGAGATTGACTGATGTAAAGTGGAAAAGTGTCCTGTGGTCTGACAAGTCCACATTCCAAACTGTTTTTGAAAATGGACATCTGTCCTCTTGGCCAAAAAGGAAAAGGACTGTCTGGATTATCATCAGCACAAAGTTCCATATTGCCATCAGAGCAACGTCTTTTTCAGGGACTTCCCTGCTTATTTCAGCAAGACAATGCCAAGCCACATTCTGCATGTGTTACAATAGTGTGGCTTCGTAGTAAAAGAGTGCGGGTACTAGACTGGCCTGCCTGCAGTCCAGACCCGTCTCCCATTTAAAATGTGTGGTGCATCACACTCAAAAAAGTTGGGACAGGGGCAAAATAAGACTGAAAAGTTTATACTGGAAGGTTCAACAATTAGCAGTTTAACTGATAACAGGTGAGTTCATCAAAATTGAGCATAAAAGGAGCAAGGGTGTAGAATTGGGTAGGGACGGTAGGGACATGTCCCTAACAATATCCAGTGACTACTGAATTGTCCTTTGCAATTATTTTGATCACATATTAAAATACAACGGTCCGTCAGTGTCTAGTCAATGTATTTGGTACACAAATGGTTAACAGATCTCGTTCTCTACTATGAGTCCTGCCTCCCGAACCCACATGGCTAACAGGATTGGGTTTGCCGTTTCTTGCTAATGTGCGAGAGGCTGTGGTTGTAAGAAGCGCCAAAGCTCTGTCAGCTAGTTGTGCACATACAGGGGTTAGACAATGAAACTGAAACACCTGTCATTTTAGTGTGGGAGGTTTCATGGCTAAATTGGACCAG
>JAOVYV010000021.1:9665155-9677110 GCA_025674545.1 Hassar affinis
TCACTCTCTTTGAGCGAATAGCAGATTCTAGGGGTTGGTCAGACTTAGACAGGACTACATTGTTGCAATGTGTACTCGTGAGGCTTTTTCAGCACTGAGTGTAGCTGATAGTAGGGATAGTAGTGGCAGCTCTTTTGCAGATGTTCTCACACACACGTTACTTTGAACCGAACAGTGTCACTTACCATAAACATGGTCTATCTTTGCCAGGGTCTTCAATTCATAAGCCCCAGCAAAGATTTGGTCAGGTGGGTTTAAAGGGACCTGTTAACAACAATACCTGTAGATATTGTTTAGTTGAGGGTCACTGGAAGAAAGAGTGTCCATTGCTTAAGTCTAAAAGGTCAGAGCAAGTTAAACCTGCTGTAATGGCAACTCCTATTACAGTTTTTGACCATCAGGATGACTTTTTGCAGTCACAGGTTAAGTTTGTTCCTCTGTCTTCTCAGTGTAATTTTTCAGGTTTTATTTCAGATGGTTTAGTGTCTTTAGTTGGTGGAGGTGAAAAAGTGCCAATCAAATTTCGAGAGATACAGGAGCCTTAGATTCTTTTATTTTAGAGTCTGTGTTGCCATTTTCTAAAATGTCTGATACTGGTGGTTGTGTCATGGCTCAGGGCATGGGTTTAGTTCCATTCTCTTCTCCCCTACATAAAGTCACTTTGATTAGTGGTCTTGTAGAAGGTGATGTAGTTGTTGGTGTACGGCCCCAGTTACCAGTAGAGGGAGTGCACATGATTCTGGGGAATGATCCTGCAGGGAGTAAAGTGTGGGCAGATGGTAAACCTAAAGTGTTTGGAAAGCTACCTTCTGTGTCTCCTGATGTGTTCCCAGTTTGTGCTGTAACCCGTGCTGCTTCTCGAGTTAAAGATGGTGAGGTTAAGCTAGAAGATCTTGAGTTGCCAGTCAAACTCCAGACAGATCAGTTGTCTGCGTCTAAAGATGCATTAGTAGCTGAACAAAAGGCTGATGCAACTTTGTCTGATCTGTTTGCTAGTGTTGTGTCTGAGTCTGTGGTGAGAGATAGTGCTCTGTGTTATTTCCTGCAAGATGGGGTCTTGGTTAGGAAATGGGTTCCACACAGTGACCATGGTTTAGGAGATGCAGTCTTTCAAATAGTTGTACCAACGGTATTGCAGAATAGGGTATTACAAACATCACATGGTGACGTGGCAGGACATTTGGGTGGTCGTAAAACTTATGATCGCATACTCCGTCATTTTTTCTGGCTACGTCTAAAACGAGATGTAACTCAGTTTATTAGGACTTGTCATATGTGTCAGCTCACCAGCAAACCAAACCAGGTATTAAAGCCAGCACCTTTATACCCAATACCAGCTATAGGACAGCCTTTTGAACATCTTATTATTGATTGTGTTGGGCCATTACCACGGTCCAAGTCAGGGCATAGTTATCTTTTGACTGTAATGTGCTAAGCAACTAGGTATCCTGCTGCTTTTCCACTTCGCACCATAACTTCAAGGTCAGTTGTTAAGGCACTGACCCAATTTATTTCTACATTTGGTATTCCAAAAATTATTCAGTCAGATCATGGTTCTAATTTTACCTCCCATTTGTTTGCTCAAATTCTTAGGCAGCTTAAGGTTAAACACAACAAGTCGACTGCATTTCATGCCCAAAGCCAAGGAGCTTTGGAACGTTTTCACCAAACCTTAAAGTCTTTGCTTCGTGCATATTGTACAGAATTGTCCACAGACTGGGAGGAAGGGTTACCCTGGCTGTTATTAGCTGCTCGTGAGGTGGTGCAAGAAAGCACAGGGTTTAGCCCAAATAATTTAGTGTTTGGTCACAAAGTTCGAGGGCCATTAGCAGTGTTGCAAGATGGTTGTTTGCTGGAAGATCCACCCCAAAACCTTCTTGATTATGTGAATGGGTTTAGGCTGAAGTTGTACAGAGCTGGTGAGCTAGCTAGGGAAAAATTGGAATTGTCTCAAAAGAAAATGAAACAGAAATATGACAGACAGACTGAGTTGCGCGAGTTTTGCACGAGTTTCAAATTGGGCATCACCTTGTCTCTTAGTTAAGAAGTCTGACTCAACTTTTAGACCATGTACTGACTATAGAAAAGTAAACAGTATTACTAAAGCTGATCTTTTTCCTCTTCCTAGGATGGAGGACTGCATAGACCAAGTTGGGTCAGCACAGTTTGTTAGCAAATTTGATCTTTTAAAGGGGTACTGGCAGGTACCTCTGACCAAAAGAGCCTGTGAAATTGCTGCTTTTATTACTCCTTTTGGCTTGTATTCCTCCGACTCTTGGGAGGAGCATATTCAGCGAGTACAAGCCCTGTTTGAAAAACTGGTGTGGGCCAGGTTGACGGTGAATTTGGCAAAGTGTGAATTTGCCAAGGCCACGGTTAGTTATCTGGGCAAAATTGTTTGCAAAATAGTTTCCGCAGCCTACTACTAAAAAGGAACTGATGCGCTTCCTGGGAAATGGCGGGGTACTACCATGCTTTCTGTAAAAACCTTTCGGTAGTGGTATCCCCACTGACCAACCTGTTGAAGGCCAAGGCTGAGTTTGTCTGGTCTACCCAGTGTGTGGAGGCATTTGAGGCAGTAAAGGCTCTTTTGTGTTCAGCTCCTGTGTTGGCGGCACCACTTTTTGGTCAACCCTTTAAATTGCAGGTAGATGCTAGTCAGATAGGTGCTGGGGCTGTTTTATTGCAGGAAAGTGAAGAGGGAGTTGAGCATCCTGTTAGTTTCTTCTCCAGGAAATTTAATAAGTATCAGCAAAACTATTCGGTCATAGAAAAGGAGGCTTTAGGTCTCATCTGGGCTTTACAGCACTTCGAGGTCTATGTTGGTTCTGGTTTGACCCCCTTGACTGTCTTTACTGACCATAACCCACTTACATTCTTAAAGTCTTTTCAGAACCCCAACCAACGCCTGATGCGTTGGGCTTTGTTTTTACAACCTTACAACCTTAACCTTAGACACATCACTGGTATAAATAATGTAATTGCTGATGCTTTGTCCCATGCTCCTCTGAACTAACTTTTCTTGTTCTTGTCCTCTGGTGGCCGTCTACTCCTCCTCTTCTTAAATATGCATTTATGAGATTTGCCAATCATTCTATACTGTTTTTATTTACATTTTACGCAATATCCCAACTGTTTTGGAATTGGGGTTGTACTAAAATTAACCCTATGCAAAACTTATCACTGAATTAATTGCAGCAAGCACATAAACCCTTTTAATAGCCTACCAAACTTGTGTGAAGACCACCCTAAATCATCTTCCCAAGCCTTCTTTCTCCAAATTAGACCCATCTATAACCAGAAGCTGTGGCAGAATGGCAGAAATTGTCAGATTCTGCTGAGTACTACATAACACTTCCTCCCATACCAATATAATGGGCAAAGAGGGAAACTCTGCAAAGAGTGCACAGGTGCAATGCCTAACCTGGAAATACCTCACCAAGTGCATGGATGACAGCCCCGCAACCCCAACTAAATCTGAAAAGCAGCAAAAAACAAAAACCCATCTTACTAAACGTCCATAAAGCACCTAATGCATCCGTTCCCCAACAAAACAGGCAGAATCAGTGAAAGAAGGAGGAAACAGATGATTAGCGTCAGCATCAGGGTGGAAGCAGCTATAAACCTTCCTCAGGAAGTCATAAGCAAGGCCAACAGAGCCAGAACAAGAACCTACTTCATCCCCATACTATCTCAGTAGGAGCAAGTAATTATATGATTTTATGAATGTTGGCAGACCAGAAAAATAGCTGCAGATTCAGTAATGCCAGCTCATTACTAAACCATCACAGATGTAGCAATGACCTGCATAGGAACCTTGCCATTCCACACAAATTGTGCAATGCCCTGTTAGGTGCACTGTATAAATAAGTACTCTGAATAAATAAGCCCAATAATCTAAAGAGATCACAACCTCTGGAACATCTTCCAAATGTCCCTAGTATATCACATCAAGGAGGGTAAGGACGTTGTAAGACAGCTATATTCCCTTTATAATCCAAGTCTGCTCCTCTGAAATAATCCATGGTAAAATCTTCTCAAGCCTGTAAGCAAGAGTCTTCACTAGTATCTTGGCATCTACATTTTGCAACCAGAGGTCTAAAATACCCAGAAGACAATGGTTCCTTGTCCTTCTTCAGAAGAAAGATGACAGAAGCCTGTGTCAATGTCTCCAGAAGAAAACCCCAATCCACTGATTCATTGTATACCACTAACAATAATGGGCCTAGTTTATTCTTAAATATTTGTAAAAAGTTAAAGGAAAAGCCATCCAGAGTAGGGTTTTTTTATTCTGCATACAGTCGATTGCACTTATCATTTCATCTACCCTCAAAGGGGCGGGGTACATTCAGGATATGCAATTCATGTAAGAAGCTGCCCATATCATTGTCATCTGGCAAAACATTTCACTGGTACAGCCACTTGTAGAACTTGAACACCTCATTGAAAGACACTGAGTTAGACACAACCGCTCTGACAAGTAGTAATGTGAAGAATCTTTGGTGATGCTGCCCACCTCTGCAACTGATAGATTGACCTGTCTTATACTCATAATAAGAACTACGAGAGTCGTCTCTACTTCGGTTGTACTAGCCAATTCAATTCTATCGCACAACAGTCAAATTCTAAACATTTAGTAGACTTTAACCTTTTCACCCTTTATGCAGCATCATAGTATATTAATTAACTAACACATCAAAACATTTAGATTCTCAATTCTCAACAAATCGGCTTCAGCACCTCCAGTGCAGGCACATCCAGTGTTTCGGCCCTAATAATAATAATAATAATAGCAATAATAAAACAATAGACCCTTACACATACATGATTTTATTAGAATACAGTAAGCAGTCTGAACAGCTAGAATTAATAAGTTGTCACGCCTATTGTTGGAGTAGAAAATGTACCATTTTGTTGAATGTAGCTGACTGCAGGCTTGAACGACTGGCCATTAGGGGTGTAACGATGCATCATGCCACGATGCACTGCGATGCAATATGTGACGATGTGCATCATGGAGCTGGATATCACGTGCACATTATAATGCCATCGAATGTATGTAATAGCATTTTTTGAACAACAGAGGGCTCCACCCTCACTAGCATGTCATACATCATGCTCTCTTTCACCTCAGTTTGATGAACCAATTAAATTCAATGTATTTGTTTCGACATGTTCATGAGCCAATAACACGCAAAATGTAACCTCAGCTGCCTTCCAAAAGGAGGACTAATAGGTGTCTGTCCAGGCATAGAGCCAGACTAAGGATAGGTAAAAGAAAAACCGGACTGTCCGACCAAAAGCCAGACATCTGGTCACCCTACTGCCCAAGCAGGACTAAACTGCGTAAATCACTTCAGTTGGTTGTTGGGTCTTCCACCACTGTGCTCGTGGCTAAGCAGAGATTATTACAGATCCCCCTCACATAAACTCATCATCTTTCTTTTAACTTGAAGGAAACTAAAATTCTTTGTTAACATTTTCACTCAGGAAAACATTATTTTTAATTGTTATTCTTCGAAAACTGAATTGTCATGCCGACACCCACTGTGTTCCACACTCCATTTCCCAGCACTCCCCACAGCCGTGAATACTACAGCATTCATCCGGGAACTGCAATTTGCACACCTGAGCATCATTATGCTAATTACCCGCTTTGGGTATACCTACCTCTTCAACCCATCACTTCCCCATGAAGTTCCATTGCCACTGAGTATTTGTGAGCATTCTTAACACTCTTGTGTGCAACTCCGTATTTCTGACCTTGGACTGCTTATATACTCTGTTTTTTGCTCTTCCCTGTGCTAACATTATGCTCACTGTTTTTTGGTACAATACTGCTCATCACAACTATTCTGCTTCAGCTCTGCTCAGTTTAACTATCTGCCCCTACTCTAATAAAACCTGTCACCTCTTTGCACTCATTGTTGTCTTCTCTGCCATCATGACAGGAATGTTTTGACTCAATTATTTAAGATATGGTGAAGCTGCAAAAAATGTATACAAGAAAATGTTCATTGTTTTAAACTTCAGAAATAAAAAAACTGACATTTATAATTGTTCTTTGTTTAAATTTTGTTTAAAATATCATGAGAAAATCGAATTGTGAGCTCGGTATTGTGAATCGATTTGAATTTTGAGCAGACTGTATCGTTACACCCCTACTGGCCATAGATTCTGAACATCACAATGTCTATTAATTTGTACGATTAATGTGTTTTAAAATATGGCAAAAAAAAAGCTGTGTTGTATCTAATAATGTGTTTCTTTTTTATATCAACTAGTCCATTTTATATCAATATAAAATGCCCTTTTTGCATCTCAGGTTCCCATTTTTATACTGCCAGGAATGGAAACATCACTGGATACTTAAAAATAAACAAAAGACATGTTACTTTGCTATACATGCATTCAATAACTATCTCTGCTGGTGTACAAAGAACACATACATGTGTAGTTACATAATTTTATATAATTACTTTTGATAAGGAGCTTAGTTACAGATAATTACTTGTTTATTTACAGTGTGACATTATGCAGAATCCGTCAATACTAATTTGGTTAAGCAATTACAGGTTAAACTAAATACTTAAATGTAATCTAGAGTGTTTCAATGTTCAAAGTGTCAAAAGTTTGTGTTTGCTGCCTTTTTGACTAGGTTTTAGATCCAGTTTTATCCTTTTGCATTTGTGCTAACCAACAACAAGCAGCATGATATTGTCTGGCTTCAATAAAAGCATCAGAGTTTATATAGTCAACAGTAGCACACCTAGCCAGCTATATTAAACAAAAAAAATGCAAAAAAAAGAATAATAAATTGAGAGTCTAATATACAGGCAGTATACCCTTATCCAACATGCTGAACAACTTTAGCTAACTGCCTCTATAAAATTCTACTTTTTCTGGCTTGATATTCAAAAAGGAAAAAACAAAATGTGGGAGCAAGCAGAATTGGTCAAAATCTATGCTGTAGCAGGTAAATTTGGTCGACAATGTCTGTGTGAGCAGGAGGGATTGGTCAAAATTTCTTTTTTAAGACAAAGAGACAAAGTCAAGACAAAGTGAGACATATTTGTCACTTGTGCTTGCACACAGTGAAATGCAACCTCCACATTTAACCCATCCATGCAGTGAGACACACTAGTGAACACACACTAGGGGCTGTGAACACACATGCCTGGAGTGGTGGGCAGCCCTAGCCACAGCGCCCGGGGAGCCAATGGGGTGCCTTGCTCAAGGGCACTTCAGCCAAGTCCTGTCAGTCGCGGGAATCGAACCCTGGACCTTCCGATCACGGGACAGACACCCTAACCACCAGACCACCAGACCATGACTACCCCAGTAAAACCTTTTTCTTGAGCTGTGATGTGAACAAAATATGGGGGGAACAATTACAATGAAGTTAGTCCCGATGTGCTGTTTATAAAAAAAGCACTCCCTACCTGGAGCTGCTCAGTCGAACTGCTGCTGAGCTCATCCCATGATTCCAAATCACTCCGGCTTTTCTCTGTCGGCTCTCTGGGTGATTCTACAAGTGCAGCAGTCTTGTGTTGCCATCCTTCCAACTTTCTCTCCTTTTCTTCATCACCTGCTCTCTCACCTTCTTTCCTCTTCTCCCTCTGTCCATCCCCTTCTTTCTCTGCATCATACTTTTCACCTCTTTTTTGTTCCCTTGATTTATCCTCTCCTATCTCCCCTTCTCTCTTCTTTTCCCTCTCTATATCTCTATCCCTGCCTCCATCTCTTTTCCTCTCTCTATCCCCTATCCACTCTTCTTCTCTCCTCCTATCCCCTCCTCCTTCTCTCTTTCTCTCCCTCTCTCCATCACCTGCTCTTGCTTCTTCTCTCCTCTTCTTCCTGTCTCCCTCCCTATCAGTCTCTCCATCCAAATCCAGTGGTGCTCGCAGGCTGAGGGAGGACTCAGCCCAGGTCCAATGCAGAGAAGATTGTTGCATGTTTGGGAATGTTTCTTGCTCCTGCCTCTTGGGGCTTTTTGGACTGTCTTTGTCCTTCATGGGTGCCTGCAATGCCATCGAATATCCAACATTGGTTGACTGAGCAGGACTTTGCTTATTCAAACTTTCATCAGACTGTTTGAGCTCCAGGGTATTTAAACCTTTTTTCTCAGTTCCTCCTCTTGCCCCAATCCCACCTCCAGTATGCAGGAGAGGTTTGGAGGGTGGCATGAGGGCTCTCCGCACTTCCCGGACATACTGGGCAGGTACATAAAAAGGCTTACTGCCCTCCTCTTTACGGACCTGCCACCAATCTTCATTGGTCTTTTTTACCAGCAGGTAACATTCACCTTGCTTGATGGTAATCATGCGGTCTTTGGACTTGTACTCATAGTCATACTCCACCTCAATGTACGGCTGACCTGGGGCGACTGCGAGGTCGCTACGATCAGCCATCCTTTATTAGAGGCCAGGGGTCAAAGTTTTGAAAGCATTCTCTCCAGACCTGAACCAGCACAAACTCATCTGAGGAAGAATGAGAGAGAACTGTTAATGTATATGGCAATGCCTCTACCACTATTTGCAAAACGCAACAGGTTAAATAGATTACTTTGAAGGTACACTAATTAAATGCATTTTTTTTGTTTCTGGCATACAATAAATCTTAAGGAAGACCACTAAATATTTGCAGAACACCTCTAAGCCAGAATAGCCAATTTCAGAATAAGACTTTTTGTTTTGATTGTTGATTAATGATTATTTTGCCAATTGGTTAACCATTTAGTTTTTCAAATATTTGAGACCAATTAACACTGGCAGACCTGCTCATTCATACAATTATCTAATAAGTCAATCATGTGGCAGCAGGAAAATTGCTTTGAGTAACATTTAACCATCAACCATCAGTGTGGGGGGTGAAATGTGATCTCTGTGACTTTAACCGTAGCATGGCTGTGGGTACCATATGGGCTGGTATAAGTATTTCACACACAACAATCATCAGACTATACACAAAATTGTTCAAAAAACAAAAATCACTGACTGAGCTTTTTTCATCTTGATCAATAATTGCGTGCTTAGTGTTGTCACAATTTCAAAATTATGACTGACACGATAACAGCCTTAAGGTTGATTTCGATATTAATATTGAAATGATGCCACAGCAAAAACCTAAAACATCAGAAAAATGAACAAAGTAATAGATAACCGGACACAGAACTTAATATTTTTTTAAATAAAAAAAACCCCTGAAAATATTCAATGTCAATGCAAGGCAGTGGAGGATGTGAAAATGAGGCATACGAGATCATTTTGGTTTATGTGCTTTCTTTGGTAGTTAATTTTATATTTGAATAAAAGTTAATTTGTTGATACAGTTCATTTGCAAAATTCACCAGAAATCATGTTTTTTTAATATGCATTCCAGGTAATGACATTCAAAGGGCACTTGAGTGGTTTTTATTAATTAAATCATTTTTTGGTAAAAGCAAACATTTCATCTTCTTTTACTTCATCTGTTGTGAAATAAAGCATTCGGTTTATCATTGCAGATGTCTGACAAACCTTTTATGATTTGTATGTACAAGCAATGGAGGGAAATTTTCTCTGACCACTTTTTCCATTATATTACGTGAATAACCCTAGTCTTCATCATCTCTTTACACCCTGAAGGAGATAACACCACAGACTAGGGGTGGGCGATATATATCGTTTACAATAATATCGTCATTGTTGTTTTAACGATGTACAATTTACATTACAACTGGAAACACACGTTGAAACCAGGTTGAACCCCGACACATTCACTGAACAAGAGCTGCGTAACTTGCGTGCAGCAGCACAACACAGCATGCCTAGGTGGTCACATGATCTGTCACCGGCATGTTCCCGGCAGGTTAGCATGCCTCTAAACATTTGAAAGACAAGATGGACACACCTCCCACAGATGCTCCAGTTTTTTGTTGTTTTTTTTGTTGTATTTTTCCCCAATTTTCACCCTAATTTAGTCGTCTCCAATTCCCGCCCATCAGTACTTCCCAACCATGTCACATGACAAGCTTCCAGTGAGGGAGGGCGTGGCTTCTTTTCAAGCTGCTGCTCATGCAACTTTCGGGAGCGGTGTAAGACACTCCGAAGAAAGCGCTCCCACCCACCTTTTGTATGCATGAGCTCATGGACGCCCATGACTGGACAGTGTCTGATTGACATGGGGGAGAGCATATGCTGCCCCTCCCACCCTGAGAGCACGGCTCTCTGAGCTCCCAGCTACGGGCAGCTATAGCATCACCTGGATTTGAACTGGCGAGCTCCGGATGATAGGGTGAACGCGTTGCCGTTGCGCCACTCGGGAGCAAAGTGAAAATTTCTGACAAATATTCCTGTTTTGTTTTGTTTGATTTTTGTGCAATACTGGACAGAACTTGAAGTTAGTCATTGTTCTCTATGACTGTAAGTTAGATTTGTTTGTGTGCAATATTTTGGTATACCAATGGTGTTTATTACTTTCATTTGCTCTTGCAGACAACTACAATAAATAAGAGCATTTTTTCCTTTAAAACATTGTCATTAATATCATCCATAAGAAACAATTAAAGAGATATAATTAAGGCTGTTAAAAACACATTTAAAAGAATATGGTATAAATATCATTGTCAAAATCCCCCAAAATATTGAGATATTATTTTTTGTCCATATCGCACACCCCTACCACAGACAAAATTATTAAAGATGACATTAAGCCAAAGTTATGCCAAAATTCACTTTCATACAGAAAAACACCAAAGTCTCAGCCAGTGTCACCTGACCTGAACACTGCACGCTGATTCGCCGATTGCATTTATCACATTGTGTTCAAGAATAGCACTTTCAATGCTTTGACAATGGACAAAACTTGTCACAAAATAAATAGCAGTTGTTGCATATGTTTTTTCTAGAAGTCTTGGAAGATCAGCAAGAGCACTTTTGCAGCCATGTCATTCTATTTTGTGACCACTGCAGTGTACAGAAAGAAGAAACAAACAGTTAGCAAGCCCTCAAAGCATTCTTATTTTCTCTTCATCAGCATAAGGTAAATTTTACATTATTTGTTACATAGTTTACAATTATCAACAATATTGTTGGCAATGCTTTTTTCAGAGAAATCACCATACAGCAAACAAAGAAACAAAAGCTTTCAGATTGTCAGAAACAGGGACTGTAATGAACAGTGTATCAATAAAAAAAATATTTCTTAGTGTATACTGTGTATACTTTAGTGTATATCTGTGAGGCTATTTCATGTGCTTGATATTTCTGTTTCATTATTTGAAGGTGCAGATCTATTCTATACTATATCTGTCTGAACTATCTATAGAGCATGAAATTGATGCTGGTATTGTATTTTACAGTTATAACAAGTAAAAGATAAAAATACATCACTGGCATCATTGTAGTACTTAAAAAAATCATCACACTGTAACACAGAGGGAGAAATAGCCTTCAAGTCATTCAAGTAAATCTGTTTCCTCCTGTGTTCTCAGTGGAAATGTGGGTGAACTGTGATGAATATTTGAGTTGATGCACATGTACTTCATGTCCAGGAAGGCTGGAACACTTTCTAAAAATGCCATAAAAACTGAAATATGTCATTTGTTAATTTAATTTAACAGACAAAAGGACAAAGAAATTATCTTCAGTGTTTTCAATGATGAACTTAATTCTATTTGTTAAATGTAAACAAAAACAAAAGCTGCCAACAGGATTAACTGTGCTGTGTATATTGACCCTGTGGAGCTCCCGACGGAGAGTTCTGGTGGAAACAGCATTGGCATTGGAACGAGTGACCAAAGGTTTGGCTATAGCAGCCAGGCTGTGTATATTGACCCTGTGGAGCTCCCGATGGAGAGTTCTGGTGGAAACAGGAGAGTACACATTTAATTCTGCCATGATTTGGGCAGCTGTGGTTTTATGTTTGTTGGATACAATCCGGGTTAGCACCCGAACATCCCTTTCAGACAGCTTC
>JAOVYV010000021.1:9786128-9802315 GCA_025674545.1 Hassar affinis
GAGACGTTTCATTTATTTTTTTGTTATAAAACTTTCAAAGTCAGTGGGGGATCAAATACTTATTTCCTCCACTGTATACATCTGAGTCACTTAATGATGATCCTGAAATGAATAAATTTTTTTGATCGCTTAACATTTCGAACAGTGGACCCTGCACAGGTCTCTGATCTCGACTCGCCCATCTATCTGGAAGAAATACTTGCAGCTATTTCTAAAATGCAGTCAGGAAAGGCACCTTGTCCAGATGGATTTCCCACTGAATTTAAAAAAAAATTTAGAACCAAGCTTGCTCCTCTTCTTTTACAAGTTTATAATGAGGCTTTAGCTGTTGGTGTATTACCTCCTACTCTAACTGAAGCATCCATCTCTCTTCTTTGAAAAAGGAAAAGGACTCATCACCTTGTTCTTCATATAGACCATTGTTGACAATAAAATTTTAGCCAAATTACTAGCTTGGTGGTTGGAATCTGTTCTTGCTCATATTATTTCTTCAGTCCAAAATGGATTTATTAAAGGTCGTTATCTTTTCTCTAATATTTGAACATTGCTCAATGTGATATCAATGGAGGGCTCTGTAGATCACCCAGAAATTGTTGTTTCATTAGATGCAGAAAAAGCTTTCGATAGAGTGGAGTGGCCATATCTGTTTGAAGTCTTAAGCAGATTTGGTTTTGGACCTGTGTTCATTTCTTGGGTGAAGCTATTATATAGTGCTCCCCGTGCCTCTGTTCATACTAATAATGTGCAGTCCCCATATTTTCCTCTGCTTAGGGGAACTAGACAGGGCTGCCCATTATCCCCTTTGCTGTTTGCTTTGGCTATAGAGCCCCTCTCAGCAGCAGTGAAAATTTTGCCTCAGTTTCAAGGTATCCAACACATGGGCACTACGATGAAGGTTTCACTTTATGCTGATGATCTACTTTTATTTGTAGCTGACCCATCTAACTCCCTCCCTTTCATAGTGAATACATCATCAGGTTTTGGGTCCTTCTCTGGGTATAAAGTGAACCTTCAGAAGAGTATCTGCTATCCTATAAACCCACTGGCCAAAGTTATGGTTAGAACACATATTCCTTTTTGGTTCTCAGATGATGGGTTCAGGTATTTAGGTGTTTTTATTACAGATTCACTAGAAGCCATTATCCGCACTAATTTTAATCCTCTGATATCTAAATTAAAAGGAGATTTTCTGAGATGGAAATCCCTTCCATTGTCCATGTTTGCCAGGATTAACACTGTGAAAATGAACGTATTACCTAAATTTCTGTTTTTATTTCAAACTCTCCCAGTGTTTCTCCCTAAGAAGTTCTTTATTGAATTGGATAAACTGATTACTGACTTTATTTTGGATGGCAGATGACCCAGAATTGGATTCTCCCTGTGATCTGATGGTGGTCTGGCTCTCCCAAATTTCCGCTTCTACTATTGATCTGTACATATTCATAAAATTCTGCTTTGGATTAAGACCCCTGATCTATTATGGTGTAAATTAGAACACTCGTCTGTGATAGACTCCTCTATTTCTGCCCTCATTTTTACATCTTTGCCACTGTCTCTGGTAGGTAAAGTAAATAACCCAGTTGTCAGATCCACACTCTGTATCTGGTATCAATTTTGGCAGCACTATCTCCCTCTGTCTTGCTACCTATTTTGGACAATCATTTATTTCCTCCTTCACGTACAGACTCAGTTTTTCGATATTGGCATGAACGCGGCCTTGTTTTCTTTTGTGATTTTTTTAAGGAGGACTGTCTTCGTAGCTTTGCTCAATTGCAGGCTGACTTTCAGTTGCCTTCATTTAATTTTTTTTTATTTGCAGCTTAGGCACTGCTTATCCACATTATTTCCTTCATATAACACACAATCTGTATCTCAACCGTGGGAACCTTTGTTCGATTTTAACCCTTGTCAGAAATCTCTTATTTCTTTAATATACTCACAGCTCATAACATTTATTGAAGTTACGTCTCTTAAGACTAGACATGCATGGGAGCGAGAGTTAGGAATTAACATTACAGATGACTTGTGGAGTGGGGCGATCAAAATCATACATACATGTGCACCCTGTGTTAGGCTTCAATTTTTACAATTTAAGGTTCTACATAGAGTACATTGATCGAAGTCACAATTATCCAAATTTTATCCATTATCAATAGATGATTGTTGTAGTAGATGTAACGATTCTCCTTGTGACCTTAGTCACATGTTTTATTTCTGTCCTTCATTGAGTGCTTTTTGGACCAACTATTTTGATTGCCTCACTAAGGTCACTGGTGTAAATATTGCTCCAGATGTCTCCCTTGCCATATTTGGATATTCCCTGAATCTCCCTCACCCTCAGTCATGCAGTCTGGGGTACAGGCCTTCACTTTGCTTATAGCCAGACGCTGTATCCTTTGCCTGTGGAAATCTCCCAGTCCTCCTCTAATTTCAATTTGGCTTAGGGATGTGTTACAAGGACTAAAAATGGAATCGTATTAGTAAAAATGGCCGTATCACTAATTTTTATGACAAATGGTGCCCTTTCCTTTCATATATTGCTTCATTGTCCTCTTTAGCTGTAGATTGAGTACCTAACCCCTACCCACTTTCCCCCCCTTTTGTTTCTTTCTTGTCTTTTTCTTTTAATCTTTGTTTTAGTTTGAAAATAGAGACCCATATTTTTATCTTTTTTTTGACAAGGTTTTCTTATTTGTGCTATTCAAGATATTTTGTATTCAATGCTCTCATATCTGTTTGTAGTTGTCTCTGTTTATAAATAAAATTTTGAAAAAAAAAAAAACATGTTGCTGGGGCAGGGACATATTTGAGGGTCGATGACACAAGTGGTGTCAGTTTTATCGGAAAGACAAGTTTCCCATGAGGAGGCACCACATGAACACACTTTGAAGTCAGAAGCTAAAGCCAGATTCATCGAAATTTTCGAAGTAGTTTACAGAACTATTTCCCACATGGTCAAACAGTTCATCAACAGTAAGATATCAAATAATAACATACAATTTGTATGTTAATTATAAGCTCAAAACAAGCTCAAAAAGCTTTCTTTTTTATTTTCCACACAAACCACATGAATGCAACCAAGTCGGGCAAATGAGTTTCATCTCGTAGAAACCTACAGCCCGATGTGTACTTGAAAGCACAGTAAGTTCCCGTTGCTAGTCAGCACCACTCTATGGCACATTTTGCAGCACACCGAAACCTGAAGTTTAGCAGATCTTCGACAGCCAAACCACTTCAACACCACTGAATTAGTCTTTCCTCTCTTATCAACTATTTCGCCTGCTTTATTATCACTTGTGTAAGCTTGTTCAATTACATTTGTATCTCTTTCAGTGCCCATTCTGCAGCTAAATCTTGACAGCTAAATCTTGGAGCCTAGCCTACTACCTCTACTGACTGTGTGACTGTGGTGTATGTCATAAGGCACTGATGTAGAACATTGCTCAGCTTAAATGCAATGAACTGATGGCAATACCCTGTAATGAACATTAATCAGTGACAGATGCTGTAAATAATGTATATCCAAATATTGGAAATGTGTTTAAAAATCATATTATTATTATTATTATTATTTTTATTATTTTAAAGCATTCACTCATTGTGATGCTCAAAACATAAATTAAATTTGGCACATGCATCATACTCAGAAAGTTTAAAAAGTTAGGTTGTGCATGGTCCTCAGCATGGTCGAGAAGTTCCATAGCACCCCTGAATGCAGGCATGGACCCCGATTTTCGTATGGACATTGCACTCATCATATCAAAGTTGCATCTGTAATCACTCGGCTGTATCTGACTCCACCCAATAGGAAGTCAGGCATGTTGGATGGAATACAGGAAAAACTTAGCAAATTCAGCACATTGATCAAAAAAGTGCCATACCAAAACAGGAAGTGTACATATCTTGGCTTGATAAACCTCAAATCATGCATGGTTACTTATGGTCCACTCTTGATTAAACCAATATAGTAGGGCTTTTGTATTTGAAAGAAGAAACAATCATATTTGATTTTCATGGTGTGTCAATTCCATGTTGGGAAATCTCCATATTCAACTATGCCTAGGTAAATAGCCTAAAACTGCATTTGAATTCATAATATTTAAATACTAGTATATTCAGTAAAAAACTGCACCTTTATATTTACACTATATAGCTAAAGATACACTATATTGCCAAAGATAGTCGATCACTTGCCTTCACAAGGCACTTGCCTTCACTCTTCTGGGAAGTCATTCCACAAAGTTTAGGAGTGTGTTTATTGGAATTATTATTATTTGGAATTATTATTTATAGACTGTTTTTATTTATTATAGTTCTTATAGACTGTTTTTATTTATTTATTATAGTTCCTGACATTTCTTCTGTTCTGTCCTCTGCACTGCTGTAACACTGCAAATTTCCCCATTGCAGGATTAATAAAGGATTATTATCCTATTTATTTATCTGATCTTATCTTATTTATTTATTTTTTTGTTTGTTTTTGTTTTTTCCCCAATTTTCTCCCTAATTTAGTTGTCTCCAATTCCCACCATCAGTCCTTCCTGGCAAAGGCACATGACGAGCTGCCAGTCAGGGAAGGCGAAGCATCTCCGGAACACGTGAAGCAAGCTGCTGCATCTTTTCGAACTGCTGCTCATGCAACTTTCGGGAGCGGTGTATCACACTCGGAGGAAAGCGCTCCCGCCCACCTTTTGTATGCATGAGCTCACAGACGCCCATGACTGGACAGTGTCGCTATTATTGACATGGGGGACAGCGTATGCTGCCCCTCCCACCCCGAGAGCATGACCAATCTTGCTCTCTGAGCTCCCGGCTATGGAACTAGCGATCTCCGGATGATAGGGTGAACAAGTTGCCGTTGCGCCACTCGGGAGCCGTTTATTGGAATTTTTGACCATTCTGCCAGAAGTGCATTTGTGAGGTCAGACACTGACCTCTCTAATTAATCCCAGAGGTGCTCTATTGGGTTGAAGTCAGGACTCTGTGCAGGCCAGTCAAGTTCTTCCACACTAAACTTACTCATCCATGTCTTTTTAGACCTTGCTTTGTGCACTGGTGTGCAGTCATGTTGGAACAAGAAGAGGCCATCCCCAAACTGTTCCCACAAAGTTGGAAACATTAAATTGTTGAAAATATCTTTGTATGGTGAAGCATTAAGAGTTCCTTTCACTGGAACTAAGGGACTGAGTCCAGCTCCTGAAAAACAGCCCCACACCATAATCCCTCCTCCACCAAACTTTACAATTAGCACAATGCAGTCAGACAAGTACCATTCTCCTGGCAACTGCCAAACCCAATCTTCATAATCAGACATCAGATTGTCAGTTGGAGAACACATTTCCACTGCTCCAGAGTTCAGCTTTACACCACTGAATCCGATGCTTTGCAGTGCGCTTGGTGATGTAAGGCTTGGATGCAGCTGCTTGGCCATGGAAACCCATTCCATGAAGCTCTCTACGCACTGTTTTTGAGCTAATCTGAAGGCCACATGAAGGTTGGAGGTCTGTAGTGATTGACTCTGCAAGTCAATTTTGGCAACCCCTGAGCACTATGCACCTCAGCATTCACTGACCCCACTCTGTCATTTTATGACAGACCACTTCGTGTATGCTGTAGCATTACAATATCCCTTCACTGGAACTAAGGGGCTGAGTGAGGTCCATGGAGATATGAGTTGCCATGCTTGGAGTGTATGATCTTGAGTGGCCTGCACAGAGCAACATGAACTTATTTGGGATGAATTGGACTGATGTCAGGGCTCCAGACCTCTGGTCATCCCTGAAGAGTGGAGGTTATTATGCCAGCAAAGGGGCACTAGATCTCAAAATTGATGTCTACAAACATTGTCATTTCATGTACATATGTAACTGTGGTACACACGATAACCACCAGGGTTTCAGGGTCACTCAGAACAAGCACCAATCCATCAGGAACATGTCAGGGACAAACAGGCATTCACAAATAATTTATTATTTTAACAAATTATTCTGAGTCCGTGTCTCAGTATGTGTGAGCATGTGTACAAGATGATAACCAAGTGTTAAACACAGACTGTGTGCTTGTGGGGGTGGTGGTTGTCTCATACCTGCTCTGTGCACCTCATAGCGGATACTAAAGCCAGCACCAGTGGTCTCATAGTCAGAGGTGAATTTGATCAGCAGTACATTTCCACTGGAGGCGATTGGAGATGGGGCAATTTTACCACAATACTTCCCTAGCAGAGTCGCCGTCTCACTGTCTCCGTCATACACCTCCAAAAAGTCATACCTACATGCACACACAAACACATACACCAACCTAGACAGTGAAATAACTCCCCTTCAGTGAAAATCATTATGAAGTTAGTGAATTAATATTTTTAATCATCAATTTTTGTGTGAAACAAAAAGAAATCCTTAGAATTGTTGACATTAAGAAAACAAAGTTTCCATACTGTATAAATCACAATAAAAGTCACAATTTTAAATGCCATTATCAAAGCAGGGGCATATTTAAGCAGCAGGCTAAACCAGCAGGTAACTTATCAGTGGCAATCTATTTATACAGTGAGGAAAATAAATATTTGAACACTCTGCGAATTTGCAAGTTCTCCCGCTTAGAAATCATGGAGGGGTCTGAAATTTTCATCTTAGGTGCATGTCCACTGTGAGAGACATAATCTAAAAGATAAAATCCAGAAATCACAATGTATGATTTTTTAAAAATTTATTTATTAGTACAGGGTTACCAGAGCGTTTTAAGGTGCTGGCAAGTCCAGGTTTAAACCCTGCTTCCATTAATATGGAACCTAACAAATAGTGAGCATTGCCTACTGACCGTTCTCCAAAAGCTATAGTAAAAGACATCTGGTGTGGTTTAGTGCATGGACCATTCTCCAGGGGCTTGCAAAGAGCACTCCCTGTATGGCCAGTCTCACACATGAGTATTTGCAAACAGACATTGCTCCTTACTTGGCACATGGTATATGGTACATATTTACACACAGATGATCAAACAATTTAAATGTTTCCTTAAATGTAATAAAAAATGAATCATTACTTTATAATGTTCCTCAACAGTTATGTTTACACGAGTAATACAGTGCTCTTAGGGCAAACAACAGGGAAGACCCTGCTACTTTATCTAAAAGAAAAAAGTCAACTTTTAAATTGTGATAATAAGGGAAAATTACTTCCTTAAGTTCTAGATGATATTACAGGCCACGCTAACAAAGTCTAGACTCAGAATCCCAAGTGCACTATATCAGCCCTAGTCCTTGGGAAAGCATGCGGTTCCATTTATATTGTTCAGTAACACAGACGTGCTAGTTACTGAATTTTGCAATGAAATACAAAACACTACAGATTCAGGACATTAATTACTGAGGGAAGTTCCCTTGCTGATACTCATTGCAGTAGTTATACAGCCTTTGTGTACAGCCTAAATGTTTTCTCCAAGTGTAAATGGAGTGTAAGTGTCATAAAAAATATTGGAGTTGGTGTGGGAGTGGTGTGGTATGAAACACTCACTTGCACTCGCGGCTCTCCAGGTCGAAATGTGGGTTGAAGTTGATGAGGATGCGCTGGTACGGATCGGGGGTGCTGATGAGCCAAACGCACTGTTGCGAGAGTGGGTACCCCGACGGATAGCCCGGTGATGTCACGTACCCAGCACTTGTGATTGTGATATTACCACCGCACGCGCTGTCTGCAGTTCATACAAGGATAAAAGAATAATAGAGACCAGTTTGGACTGGGCTGAACATGTCACTGTTTACATCAATCAAGTTTAGGTTGTTGATACACTGTAGATGTTTACGATAGAGGGATCGATAGCCCACCAATTCTTTAAATTCTCACAGAGAATGCTGAATGGACAGATGCATAATGCATATAGATTACCGGGACGGCAAGTCTGTTTTATAGAATTTTGGTCGACCTTAATAACGACAGCGTCCGGGGCGGTGAGAGAAACAACCAAAATAGCACCAATGCAGAGGCACGCACGCAAACCGGCTCTCTCGCTCTCTCTCTCACACACACACACGCACACACACACACACACACACATACACACACCAAACAAGACATTCAACGAGAATGCAGTAAAATGTATTGTAAAAAGTGCCAGTGTGTACAACAAGCCATGGGAACTCGCACACCTCATTTACTTTCCATATCAACACTAATAACATAAAATATCACTCTCTCACCAACAGCAAAAACCAACTCACCTATCTGGGCTAAAACAGTAAACGTAGACAATCCCACTACAGATACAATCAGCAACGCCACGTACATCCTCACAAAGTGGAATACAACACAACCTGCAACGATCTGTTCTCAAACGGAAGACTGGGATAGTCTTGAGGAATGTATCCCCGCAGTTTCAAGTCCTGAAGCTTGGCTTCAAGTCTCCGGCCAGAGACCACCTCAGCTAGTACGCATCCTGCTGCTTTCGGTCCGCTCGAACCGTCAAAATAACGAGGGAAATAGTTACTTCACATCATAGACTAAAGCCGCCGCTATTGCTCAAGTTCCGTGGCGTTTTGAAATTTTCTGGTAAAAAGTGTTCAAACCAACTGCGTGCTCAGTGGAAAAATGGGTTCTCCCATCCCTCTGCTGTAGCTGACAGGATGCTGCCTTCATTCTGAAGCTCCCGCGTGGGTTACTCCCCTATATTACCTAGAGGTCACTTCCGGCTTTTCTTTCAGTGTCTAAGGACTACATTACCCCCTCTGAGTATTCAGGAGCGGTGTGGGAGCTCTCTGGCTCTGAGCCAACTAACTAACCTATATGGTGCGTATTGTTCATATCAAATATCAGAATGAAGAAAAAGTGTGATCTCTGTGACTTTAACTGTGGCAAGGATGTTGGTAGTAGATGGACAGGTTTGACTATAAACTCTAGAGACCGTTGTGTATGAAAATCCCTCAAAGTTCAGCAGTTTCTGAAATTGTCAAATCATGGTTAATGTCGAGGGGTTAACACTTTACCCCCATTGCGTTTCCTACAAGAATCTAAAATAAGTGGTAAAAGGTTAAAAAATGAAGTTCTGTGATATTATATTATTACGTTACAGTATGACACCAATACTTGTACACTAATACACCAATACAATACCTATTCGACAGGTGGTATGAAAAAAATGAAAATTAAAATGTTATGTATTAGATATACATCAATCAAAGTACTAACTGGAATGTATATTTTGAAAACTCAAAGGAAAATACCCAAGAAAAATGCCAGTGCAGTGCCATTTTCTTTCGTTTAGTAGAAATGCTGCACCAACCTCCTCAGTACCGGTTTATAAACAAGCTGTCTAACAATTAGTTGAGAACTATACAACCAATCATGTAAAGTAAAAAAAATATAAGCTGGGCGGGCGTCAGTGGTGAGTATTGGTGTGCAATACTGCAAAATTTGGTATCGATCCGATACCAATTAAATACAGGGCTAGTATTGCCATACAGATACCAATACTTTTTACTTAAAAAGCGACTTATGTACTTTCATGTAGGAGAGAGCAGTGTCATGATTTATGAGCTGAATATATCAACAATATGCTGAATCTGTATGTATTTTCATA
Organism: Hassar affinis; assembly: GCA_025674545.1. Taxonomy (NCBI): domain Eukaryota; kingdom Metazoa; phylum Chordata; class Actinopteri; order Siluriformes; family Doradidae; genus Hassar; species Hassar affinis. The sequence continues at coordinate 9,795,696 of JAOVYV010000021.1, forward strand.
ACCATTAAATGATATTGATTTTTGCTTTCCGCTGTAAATTAGTTAATTGTGTTCATGTAAAAACCCAGGACAGCAAGGTTTTTAGACAAATAAAAAATGTTTTATTACTGTGATGAACTAAATTTGCATACAGGAATTCTGCACAAAATGACTACTAGAATATCAAAATAATTAAGCCTATAGCCTATCTACATTTAGCCTAAATACAGGAATCCTGTAATTGGCTCGATCTGCCCACCACTAGGAATCAGAGAGCAGCCTCAGATCACCTGCTTGCTATAAAATTAAACCACAGAATAGACTCTCGTTTGCCTGGTGCCCCACGCACAGGAAGTATTTCTATTCATACAGAAATGAACCAAAATATTTTTGAAAACATTTTTAAATAAATGCCAACATGACCTTCATGTGCATAGTATGACTACATAATTTTTATTTAATAATTATTTTGCCATATATAATTAACTTATGTTTAACAGGTTTAAGCAACCTTTCTTCTAGGGATAACTTAGAAAGTCTTTGCACCCAGGAGTTCCATATTGCCCAGTCGCCATTGTTTTTATATTCATTAAACATAAAGTGACATATTTCAAGCATTTTTTTAAAATCATTTTGGGTTATAACTCATGATAATCAGAAATATGGTGAATTTGGTGTTTGCTTTATGCCACATGTAATGGGACCCATGTACCACCTTTGATTCATCAGTCCAGAATATTATCCCAAAAGTCTTGTGGGTCATCCAGATGTATTTTGGCAAATGTGTCAATGTTTGGTCAGAAGTGTTTTGTGTGTTGCAACTCTCCCATAGATGCCATTTTGCCCTGTGTCTTTCTTATTATGGAATCATGTACATTGACCTTAACTGTGGCAAGTGAGGCTTACAGTTCTTTAGATGTTCATCTGGGTTCTTTTGTGACCTCTTGGGTGAGTTGTTTTTGTACAATCCTCTTGTTATGCAATACAATATAACTAAAACAGCAACATATTGTAAATTCTGTTACTTCTGCACACTTTGTTTTATTGGGTAGGCTGGGGGCCATTATGTGAGATAATCTACCTGGACACATACACAGTAAAAATTTATTAATTCAATTAATTAAGTCAATTAACTAATTAAGTTGGTACAACTTTAGGTCAGATTTGCTCCCCATAATTAATTTTAATTGCTGTAACAAGTCTTAAATGTTAGCTAAACTTAAATTACTGAGTCACCTCAACTTAAATTTCTTTTGGATCTCTAATCATAATCTAATATTTTAAGTTGGCAGAATTTGATCAAGTATCAAACTAATGTAACTCAATTTTATGCTAGACTTGCCAACTAAAAATGCTTTGAAATTAGTTACTAAAACATTTTTAGTTAGACTAAACTCAAGTGTTTGTTGTACATTGAAAGAGGGATACACTTAAGCTGAACTGTGTTAAAACAGCTGAAATAAAGACAGAACAATACATTTAAAGATTTATTAACAGCAAAATCAGTTAGAGCTTTACAAAAAATGGCTCAATGTGCAGTTTTCATGCAAACACGCAAGACATACAAGAAGCATTCCTTTAAGTGTAAACTTGCTCACAAATTACTCACAATTAGCCAAAGCTGAGCCCTGAGCATTTTGTATTCTGAATACGTTCCTTTCTTGAAAGAAATTAATAAAATGCAATTTTCTATAATTAAAACAGAGCCTCTTAATATCAAGTGAACAAGATAAAGCAAATTAACACTGTTCAACAGCATGTGTCTGTACCCAACACTTATTATACCCTGATACAACATGTACAACATAATACAAAATATACAACATGAAAACAACCATAAATACAAAAAACCTTTATGAAAAGATCTTAAACTGTATATATTAAAGCATTACTGGATTAACTTGTGGGGGTTAGTCAAGGTACAATGCCAAGGAAGAACTTGCATACCTAGAACACTGCTACAGCCAAGGCCTTCAGCAAGCGGTTTTTCAGCAACAAGGTTCGAGCAGAGCACTGTTTGCCAAGGGGCAGGAATACCTTCTGAGGACATTTTTGACTTTCCCTACTTAAACAGCTGGCAGATTTGAACCGAAGCTGTGTTGTTCCAATGTTAATCACTTGTGACACATGGTCTTCTGCTTTTTCATTGCACCCTTTTAATGTTGGGTTCAATAAGGAGTCAAGCATGAAACACACCAAATGAAACAGCCACAGGACTTGAACCCCTGGTTCCCTGGGTTCATGGTCAAGCAGTAACAGCTCGCGACACTTGAGGCATGCAATTTTATAACATTTCTTTACACTTTTTGAAACTCGGTATCAGTAAGAAATCAAGCAGAAATTCAATCATTTAAGATGTTGCAATATTACTGTGAACATTAAAGGTTCATAGTACAAGGTTCCCAAATCATTCATGATCATGATTCTTCTGTTGCTGCAACCAAGCTCAGGAATCAAACCACAAACCTATGGAGGAAAGGATCTAGTTGCTTTCATGGCATGCCACAAGTGACTTGTGAAAGCTTGGCACATCTTGAGCCTCCTTAAATGGTGGGGTAATATGGAATCAAGCACCATTTTTTGCAAGTATTTCAAATACATTGAATTATCATAAAACGTTCATGAACATTTAACATTGTTTTAGGTTGACTTTGGTGAAAGGGTTTTAAATTTCATCAAAATGCAGTTAAAAAGACACCCAGGACCACATTAATAGGTTGATGTATTCTAGCCAAAAGATGCAAAAAAAAACAACATTTTAGGGGCTTTAAATTTCATCACAATTGGAAATTCCACAATAGTTATAAAAGCACTAAAAAAAAGACACCCATTACTGCACTGATTAAAACCCAGTGAGTAGTTTGACATGGGCATTTTTCAAAGTTTTGTAAACTGCACAAAAACTATCAACTTTCATAACATTTGCAAAATTCTCTGGCGTGGAATGCTGTATAATTTATAAAACATTTAGGCACAAGTTAAAAACAGGAGTTATTCTTGGTTTTCCTGAATAGCACCACCTTGAGGTTGATGAGATTTTACAGGCTATTAAGGAATGTGTACATGTATATCAAATCAAAGATCAAAAGACCTATCAAATTTTAGGATGATTGATCCCTATATTGTTGGTATTTTTAAAAATAGAAAAATTGTTTTTGTATTTTCCAAATATGGCAGTGGTGGATGTGGGAGGAGCTAAAAACACCCAGTGAGTCATAAATGCAATAAACTTGATTGAACAAGATGTAGCAAGAATTTTCAGCCTAGGGGGCATTGTTGAATAGATATTGGCCATACCACAAAACATTGCTCTATAGGCTGATAATCAGGCTGATTGGGGTCCTTTCACTTGCCAGAGTACTAACTGCATCTACCGTTCAAATTCCATGTCTGGATGCCTTATGGTTTGGGCTCCACAAACCATTTTAGCAGAGAAGTAAAAACAATAATAATTAGTAGAAAGATCTGAGCAAAAGTTAGTTGGCCCAAGCACCTTTGGCCACTGCTCTGCTCACTGACGAGACCTGGATGAGGATGATGAGGGCTGACTTGCCGTTTCTAATGTTAAGTCTGACATATCAGTTTCATCTTGTACTGGTACAAGGCTTTCTACTGGTGTGATAGTTTCCCAAAAACTTTCAAGGTGGCTTTGTCAGCAGGCAGTTCACTTAAATCCACCAGGTTGCAAAGTTGATTGCAAAATCAGGATCTTCATACTGCAGAGAGAAACCTTTTTCTAGTTGCAGTTTGACATAGGATGTCTTTAAACTCCTCTAATGTTGGAGTATGGGGAATTGCCATTTTCCTTACATTGTCTAGCCCTAGGATTACTTATTAAAATCATTTCAGATGTTGCTATAAGAAGAAAAGCAAAAATAAAACAAGAAAAGCAAAACCCACCATTCAATTAGTTACAATAGTAACTAACACACTATAAATCTCTTTAGTGATACAAGCAGCCTTCCTCCAATTTTGTAAGCTGTGAGAGGGTGGTAGTCATTAAGCTCCCATGGGTGAACAACTGTTACATCTGCATATATACTCCCAACAACCTCATATGCTTGAAGTTGTTTAATGTACCACAAACAATGCTTTGCAACAATAAATGAAACATCTGTTAGGTCAGGTCGGGACTTGAACCCAGGTCACTGGAGTGGTAACCCAGCAAACACCCACTAGGCTAAACCGGGGAATGACTCAAGTGCGGAGGACTGAGAACAAAGCTCAAGTTCAATAAGGTTTATTTGCAAAAAAAATCCACACAGGTAACAATAATTCCAGACAAGGGATGCAAGTGTCCAAAAGGAGAAAGTAAAATCCAAATGCTCAGAAGATATAAAAAGCTCCAAACTAAAAAGTTCCAAGTGGCAATTTCCAAGACGAAGTTATTATAATATATTATAATTTCCAAGGTACCAAGTTAACCAAAATAGTTCAGAAAATTCCAACAGAGAGGTAATCCAACCGGTATGCAGTACACATGTGACTCACCATAACAGCTCAAAGACTCAATGACGAGAAACAAAAATTGGGTAACATAAATAACCTAGGTAATAGAACACATGACCACATCAGAATTGGCAATTAAGAATTGGAGGGAAAGTTAACCAAAAACAGGTGGGGCACAAATCACATGACCATTAAAAGAAAGAAGCACATGGCTGTCAAAACAAAGACAAATAACCTAGCTGTCAAAACAACATGACATGACAAGGATGAAACAGTGGCCCCTAGAGGCCAAGATAGTCACAACCTAACAATGTCATTGTCCCCAATCAAGTAAACCAGAACAGGATCCTAAAGACACGAATATGTCCTTTGTTTAAGTGGTCCCACGAAGGCAAATAGTTGTTGCTAGGAACACTTATGTTCTTGTCCTTATACTTGCTCTCAATTGCACTTCTCAGTCTTTGGTCAGTTTAAGACACCTGGACCATTTTCACTTTGTTGACACACAATGGAGGTTTAATAAATTGTGGTGAATCCAGAACATATGCCTCCATGAGCTGATGTTTGTTTGCCAGTGTTTGTACAAAAATTTTAAAATTGCGTGAGTCATGTACTACCTTCATGAAAAAGCTGTGTTTTGACTCAAACCTTATGGTCCACATGTTTACTAAAGGACCAAAGCAGTGAATTAAATGGCGGTAATGTTGGACAAAGTGATGTTTCAGTTTGAATTTCTCATTTGGAAAAACTTCTCTTAGCATTTGTAGATGGTCACAAATCTTGGTCTCTAAATAGCACAAGGTTTCCTCTGAAAACTTTGAGTAAGAGACCATTTCTATCACGTCCTTCAGGTCCATTAAAATTTCCCAGGCCTTCTCTTTTTCTGGAACTAGATGACCTACCATGAGGGAGAGAAGTCTAAGCAATGTCTAGTTATAATGTCTGTTTCCACCTATAGATTTCTTAAAGGCAAAGCTCTGTGGAATTTTTTGTGGTCTGTTAACTCTGTCAGAATGGTAATTTGGGAATGACTCAGTAGATAGTAGAGTTAAGACTGTCCAATATGAAATATTTATTGGAAATGAGTTTTTTGAAGACACAATCTCAGATGGGACAATGCCTTCAAAAAAGTAATGCAGCACATCAGGGAGAGGTTACAGGATGAAAGTAGGACAAGTGCTTGCTGAGGACACATTCAACCTTCACACTACTGACACAAGAGAGGTCCTGATTTGCATTAAGCTCAACAACAAACTTTCACACTTCCGGAACCATCTTCAAGCGTGTTGAACGCACAGGACTACACCTCCCAGAATCCCTCATGGTTCCCATGACCTACGTCACCCGAATACTGATTACACTCACCTGTGCTTCATTTACCTTCTTTGTATTTTAACCTCTCCATTTGTTCCGTGCTTTGTGAAGTATTGCCCACTGTATTGTGAAGCTTACTGAACGTTTTTCTCTTTGTGATCTAGATTTAATTTCGTTTCTGTCTTCCAGTTTTTCTTCTAGTTTTCCACTCTTCTGTCCCGTTTGCTCTGTGTTTTGACCTTTGCCAGTTTATCGTCTTCGCTCATGGATACCTTTGTTGCTTCGATGCTTCTTTGGTTTTGACTTGGACTGTTTTGGTTACGTCTTCAGTGTGCTGCCCCTTTTTTCTATTAAACCTTATTTCATTTGTGTCCGCTTGCGTCTGATTTGTTCTGCCGGCGTTACAGAATACTTCACCACCATGCAGACGGCGGACGTTAAGGAACTGCTTACTGCTGTAAACAGCCAAGGAATAATGCTTGGACAACATTATCAGCTATTTGATTCAGTGACTCTGTAGGAGCCCTTACACAACAACAGAATAAGCAACATGATCAATTGACTTTGATGGCCAACAACATGAAAGAGATTACCACTAAACTCCAGGAATTGAGTACTCATTTTCCCGTAGAGAGAGGCGGGACGATGTTGCTGCCGAGCCTACTTCTCAGTTTTTGCAGTAAAAAAGAAATTAGGATCACATCAAATCAATCAAAATATGGTACTTTCGAAATGATATGTCAATCTTCAATACTTGGTTGGGAATCCCTTTGCTTTAATCACTGTCTTGATGCGAGGTTTAGTTATGGAAGCCCAGATTTCCTTGATGCTTGCTGTCAGCTCTTCTTTGATGTTGGGTCTGGTGGCCCTCATTTTCC